>NW_025901775.1:20443-34495 GCF_018835915.1 Vigna umbellata | reverse complement strand
AGTTTATATTATCTTTGTCAAAGAATTATTAATAAATTGTATAATGATGACCCTCGTCCAATACACAATTTAATAATCACATTAATGAGTCTTTTATTTTCTATTATGCTAAAATTAGAAACAAATCATAAAATAATTAGTGTATACATTAAAAAAAATTAACCTTATGGAAAATATATTGCTTTGTTCCTTCCACTAAAATACAAGTGAAAAAAAATAGTTTAAAATAAGATTGAAAAATAAAATCACACAGTAACCTGTGATTAAAATGACAATTAATTGTCCATGAGAGTTGTATATGCAATATGAAAAACTACTTAGTGATATAAGTATCATATAATTACAAAATAAAATATTATTGCTTATCTATCTATGGAGCCAAATATATTTATTTTTATCAGTCACTCATTGTTGTTTATAAATACTATTGGATCTGCATCTTCGTTTTCTTAAACTTCGGATATTGATTAAGACTTAATAAATTCATAACTTGTGATTTTTCTTTTCTTTATACTTAATTTTTTGATGTAAAAAAAGAACATAAACATAATTATTATATTCTTAGAAAACATAATTACAAAACTTCATAAATTAATTATCCTAGATTTCAATATAAAAAATATTATTTTTATTTTAAGTATAGTCATAACCGATATAATCTTTCTACATTAAATTTAGAACAATTAACATAAAAATAATTCAACATATTTAAAAAAATGTTAATACATGATTTTTTATATTGATTTTTTCCAATCAACATAAAATGAGTGACAAAAGAGTTTTTCTTTTTATCAATCAAATTAAATATAAATATGTTCTTACTATAATTTCATATAGTTTAAAAGTTAAAATCTAAGACATTTAAAATATTTATTTCTTTTATCACCCTCTAATATCTTTTAAAGATAAGTTTTTCTCTCTAAAACAAATAATACTTAAAAAATACAGAAATTAACTCTAACAATATCATTCAATAAACTTGAAATTAAAACACAATATAAATAAATTAAAAATAATAAATAATAATTTTATTAAATTGAGTCAGATTTTAAGTTCAACAAAAATAACCTATATTTCTAATAACAAAAAAAACCTATAAATCATTCAATACAATTTTTAATAATAAAAAAGGACAAAACCTCATCCCATGAATAAAATTATCTTACCCAATTAATATCTTTTACTATATTCCTTTTGAAGAAACTATTGGCCACTAAGTTTTGTCCATCCAAGCCTATTAACTAATATAACAAAATAAATGCTAAATGTCTCCTCCTAGATACATAGTAATCATTCTCCTATACAATAATTTGATCATCTAATATAACAAAATGAATTGTTATTAGTGATTAACATAGCAAACAATTATATATATCCGTATAAAATTATTTTGAAAAATTTGTCACTAAGACATTATATTAATCATCTTAGAGCGAAAGTTGGTTAACCCATTGATGTTTGAATTAAGTAATTGCTAAATTAAATTTTAGGTTAACTAACATAAGTGTTAATAGTAGCAATCAAATTAATTGATATCTAACTATCAATTAAATCCTCAAATAATGTTCAAGATTTTTATTTTTTATTTTCATTTTCACCATTTTTCTTTTCTTTTCTTTCTCCTTTTAGTTTTTTTTTTCTTTGACCCTCCATCACTTATTGACATTTCTCATCGTTCTTTTATAGTCTCTTTCTCTCATTTGGTCCTTTATTTTCTATCTTATCTCTTTCCTCTTTTCATTTTGTTGGCCATCAATTTGGAAGACAAACATTTAGTACTTTGTTATTATGTCTTCTACAAATTCAATTCCTATTTCTCTACCTCTCTTTGTTTTCATTTTCCTTTAAAACATAACAAATTCTTTGTACGAAATGCAAGTTTTTATTTCATTATACCTTTTCTCTTTCTCTCTTTTTTTTAAAAAAAAACTTTGACCTTAGTTCTATGTTATTCATATTCTTATTCTTTAATATTATGATACATCACAATGCAATGTCTTTTTGCCGTTGTACGAAGAACTTTTCCACTTTCCAACTTGAAGCCTTTTAGTTATAACATTTATAAAATATAAACATAACTTTGTTATTTCACCATACATTTAATCCCATATATTAGTAATGTTATTGTCTTTGAATAATTTGTTAAAAAAGACAATATAACGGGAAACTTTAGCACGATAAACTAGTTTTATCAACCACCACCAACCTAATAATTTACAAATATAGATTACAAAATTAGTTTCCAAAACATACTTTTTAAGAAACGATTTACATTTTAAGATGTCTTTTAAAAACAAAATCATAATAGAATTTTGAGTTATAAAGTAAAATATTTAGAATATAATAATTGATCATAAGAATAACTCTCACAAGAAATTTGAAATCAGAACAATAAATATAAACACATTAACGAATATCCAATTCAATCACTAATATACTTTACAATCCAACTTTGATAACCTTTTCTTTTAAATAATTAAATTTTTGTAACTAATTCCAGAATTTTAGCAATGAATTAGGTCTTATTAAAATAAGTTACATGTGATAAAAATAAACAAAATTTGTTTCTTGAATTGAAATGAGTTTATATATAACTTTTAAAATCTCTAGCAAATTAAATGTTTATGTTTAAGAAGTGTTATAATTTATATACTTTAAAGTAATTTTAATTTAAGAAGGATCTATGAAGAAAAAATTATTGAAAGAAACCTTAATGAAACTATGTTAAACTACATATATACTTTCTTTTGTTGTTCAAGTGTTTACTTACTAGTGGAAAGAAGTAATGTGATATTCCTATTGTTGTAAACACCAAATGAATGAAAATCTAAAAAGCATAAGATGTCCCTTCACACCAAAAGATTAATGTGGCCCTCATTATCCACCACTCTCAAATATGCATGGACCAGTTCATGCATCTTCAATTTTTCTAAAATCTTATATGTATTAGCAGCCTAGACATTCTGGACCAAAACCACTCCAATTTTCACATAAAGTATATATAATAAAATAAAAAATAATTTTGACAAAAGAAAAAATTAAAAGCAATGAAATCAATACTTTTAAACTTGAATTTGAACACTTCAAGTGTGAGTTATAATTTGAACCAACATATAATAATTACAACATTTAGGGTAAACATTTTAAACTGTAAATGACATAAAAAGTAATTTTAAAACTAAAAAAAAGTATGAGTTGTAGAATTTAAAGACTCAATCATTTTCATCACAATGTTGAGCTCACTAATTGTAGGTTGACAAAACATATAATCATTATTATCACTTATGTTCTATGAGGAACATAGAACCAAACCTCTTGAACTTTAAACCTAACTTTAATTTGTGTTTTCTCATAAATAGAGATATTAAGTTTAGAAGAATGTTACTATATTTGTTATAAAGATAATTAAAATGAAAATTATTATTTATTATGTTAATTTATTTTAGCATTTTGTTACTTTTTTTTTCATTTCAATTTATTTTTGACATAAAAAATTCAAAATATTCCATGATAAAATCTAACCCATAATTAAATACTAGATTTTATTAGAAAATTTTACACATGAATATTCTAATTAAGGTAGTTTTGAAGTTTTGTTTATCTCATTTTAGGGTGTTTTAGATACAATATTCACCTAAATGAAAGAATATTATCTTTGCCAAAAAAATTTGTTAATGAAGTCAAATTTTAATATTGAAGCACTTCATCTGAATAAAAAGAATTAGGTGGATCTGATGAATCTCTACACTGATCACGTTGCATGGGACCCTGTGAACACCATATTTAATTGCATATACCTACTTGCATTATTGTGCATGTGGGGAAAAAGAGAAAAGAAAAAGTTTTTATTTTTATTTTTATTTTTATTTTTATTTTTGAAAGAACACATCCTATCAACTTGCACCTGAAATTAGTATTCACATGCATTTATTTTATTTATATTTTATGAATATTTGATGTAATATTTATCTTCTTAATTTCTCTCCCTTTCCATACATATTGCCTGCAGTATGACTTGTTAAAACATGTACTTTAAGTGCATTTGGTACAAAAATATCAATCACCAATTAATTTATACTACAACACCCTTATAGCCCTTTATTTTCTTAAGTAATTAATACTTTAAGATATGTTTTTAGGAATTAATGAAATCAGCCTAAACTGAACACACTTGGATTTGAGCAGCAGTCTCACAAACACATTTAATATATTATTTGATTAATTAATGTAGCTAAACATATGGGATCCATTGCATAAATATAATATTTAATGATTTTCTTGATTAATTATATTTGGTCCTCAAATATAAATGTATTTGGTTTTTCTTTTGTTTAGTATTTGTTTTTTTAATTATTTTTTGTTATTTCGTATTAGTTATTTGTTTAATATGTACCTATTTTCTTTTTAAGTTTATAATATGTAAATAATAATTTGTTTTAAGACTCTATCCAGTATTTTTCAAAGAAACTAGTTCCTAATAAACAAAAGACATTACTAAAACAAAAAATAGATATAATAAGAAGATTGAAACAAAATTACAAGGAACAGAGTAAAAGATCATTTTTTTATATGAAAAAAAAGATAACCCTTGAACTTTTTATGAACTATTGTAAAATTTCTCGAAAAACCTTAAACAAAACTAAAAAGGAAAATAATTATTTCATAAATTAACTCATAAATAACTTAATTTATAAGAAATCATCTCATCTAGTTTTTCTTTTTTCTTCTTAAAAGATTCTTTTCTTTTTTCTTATTCTATGCAATTTTATTAAAAAGGCATACAAGTAAGGCTATAGAAGTAATAAAAGATATAAAATTCTTAAATAGTGATTTGAAGAAGCAGCCAGAGAGATATTAGTGATAGATGGTGGTCCAATTTTACTTTAATCATAGTTTCCTGAAAAAGATATGTGGGGAGGACTCTATATGTATGTTCAGCAAAAAAGAAAATAAGACCAAAACTTATAAGGTGGAAAGTCATTTTCTTAGCACTTTCTTTTGGGAACAAACTTTCTGCATAATATCAATAAATTTTTTTGGTTCTTATTATAACTATATCATCTTTTAAATCTATACCATATTTACCTTCATATTCAGTCAAGCTTTTTCCTCTAAATGTTCTAACAATCAAACCAACACAAAATTCATGTTCTAGCAAAACCACCTAAGAAATCAGTATCTTATCAAAAATTAATTCTATGCTGTTTTTCTTTTCATTTTCTTTCTGCCCTACTTGTTTTTGTCCATTAAGACTTTAATCATAACTTTCTTAATGTTAGTTTTTTTTAGTTTATAAATCATATTGAAAAAAATCAATATTAGTTTATAAATTCATATTAAAAAGTAGGTTTAATGTCTCAATAGGTCCCTATTTTTGTTCAGAATCTCAGATAGGACCTTTTCTTTTTTGGCATCTCAAGTGGGTCTTTATTTTTGTAAAATTGAATCAAATAGGACATTTCCGTCAAATTTTTTGTTACATGGCATTAAAAAGTGACTGAACTTTTTTTTTAATTTTTAAATTAAAAAATAGAGTTTAAAGTGAGGGCAAAGTTGGGAAAGCCCCATTTAGGAATTTAGGTCTTTTTATTTATAATTGAAAAAAAGAAATTGATTAGGGATACAAACTTTTTTAAAGTAGAATTANTTTGAATAATTTGTTAAAAAAGACAATATAACGGGAAACTTTAGCACGATAAACTAGTTTTATCAACCACCACCAACCTAATAATTTACAAATATAGATTACAAAATTAGTTTCCAAAACATACTTTATAAGAAACGATTTACATTTTAAGATGTCTTTTAAAAACAAAATCATAATAGAATTTTGAGTTATAAAGTAAAATATTTAGAATATAATAATTGATCATAAGAATAACTCTCACAAGAAATTTGAAATCAGAACAATAAATATAAACACATTAACGAATATCCAATTCAATCACTAATATACTTTACAATCCAACTTTGATAACCTTTTCTTTTAAATAATTAAATTTTTGTAACTAATTCCAGAATTTTAGCAATGAATTAGGTCTTATTAAAATAAGTTACATGTGATAAAAATAAACAAAATTTGTTTCTTGAATTGAAATGAGTTTATATATAACTTTTAAAATCTCTAGCAAATTAAATGTTTATGTTTAAGAAGTGTTATAATTTATATACTTTAAAGTAATTTTAATTTAAGAAGGATCTATGAAGAAAAAATTATTGAAAGAAACCTTAATGAAACTATGTTAAACTACATATATACTTTCTTTTGTTGTTCAAGTGTTTACTTACTAGTGGAAAGAAGTAATGTGATATTCCTATTGTTGTAAACACCAAATGAATGAAAATCTAAAAAGCATAAGATGTCCCTTCACACCAAAAGATTAATGTGGCCCTCATTATCCACCACTCTCAAATATGCATGGACCAGTTCATGCATCTTCAATTTTTCTAAAATCTTATATGTATTAGCAGCCTAGACATTCTGGACCAAAACCACTCCAATTTTCACATAAAGTATATATAATAAAATAAAAAATAATTTTGACAAAAGAAAAAATTAAAAGCAATGAAATCAATACTTTTAAACTTGAATTTGAACACTTCAAGTGTGAGTTATAATTTGAACCAACATATAATAATTACAACATTTAGGGTAAACATTTTAAACTGTAAATGACATAAAAAGTAATTTTAAAACTAAAAAAAAGTATGAGTTGTAGAATTTAAAGACTCAATCATTTTCATCACAATGTTGAGCTCACTAATTGTAGGTTGACAAAACATATAATCATTATTATCACTTATGTTCTATGAGGAACATAGAACCAAACCTCTTGAACTTTAAACCTAACTTTAATTTGTGTTTTCTCATAAATAGAGATATTAAGTTTAGAAGAATGTTACTATATTTGTTATAAAGATAATTAAAATGAAAATTATTATTTATTATGTTAATTTATTTTAGCATTTTGTTACTTTTTTTTTCATTTCAATTTATTTTTGACATAAAAAATTCAAAATATTCCATGATAAAATCTAACCCATAATTAAATACTAGATTTTATTAGAAAATTTTACACATGAATATTCTAATTAAGGTAGTTTTGAAGTTTTGTTTATCTCATTTTAGGGTGTTTTAGATACAATATTCACCTAAATGAAAGAATATTATCTTTGCCAAAAAAATTTGTTAATGAAGTCAAATTTTAATATTGAAGCACTTCATCTGAATAAAAAGAATTAGGTGGATCTGATGAATCTCTACACTGATCACGTTGCATGGGACCCTGTGAACACCATATTTAATTGCATATACCTACTTGCATTATTGTGCATGTGGGGAAAAAGAGAAAAGAAAAAGTTTTTATTTTTATTTTTATTTTTATTTTTATTTTTGAAAGAACACATCCTATCAACTTGCACCTGAAATTAGTATTCACATGCATTTATTTTATTTATATTTTATGAATATTTGATGTAATATTTATCTTCTTAATTTCTCTCCCTTTCCATACATATTGCCTGCAGTATGACTTGTTAAAACATGTACTTTAAGTGCATTTGGTACAAAAATATCAATCACCAATTAATTTATACTACAACACCCTTATAGCCCTTTATTTTCTTAAGTAATTAATACTTTAAGATATGTTTTTAGGAATTAATGAAATCAGCCTAAACTGAACACACTTGGATTTAATATATTATTTGATTAATTAATGTAGCTAAACATATGGGATCCATTGCATAAATATAATATTTAATGATTTTCTTGATTAATTATATTTGGTCCTCAAATATAAATGTATTTGGTTTTTCTTTTGTTTAGTATTTGTTTTTTTAATTATTTTTTGTTATTTCGTATTAGTTATTTGTTTAATATGTACCTATTTTCTTTTTAAGTTTATAATATGTAAATAATAATTTGTTTTAAGACTCTATCCAGTATTTTTCAAAGAAACTAGTTCCTAATAAACAAAAGACATTACTAAAACAAAAAATAGATATAATAAGAAGATTGAAACAAAATTACAAGGAACAGAGTAAAAGATCATTTTTTTATATGAAAAAAAAGATAACCCTTGAACTTTTTATGAACTATTGTAAAATTTCTCGAAAAACCTTAAACAAAACTAAAAAGGAAAATAATTATTTCATAAATTAACTCATAAATAACTTAATTTATAAGAAATCATCTCATCTAGTTTTTCTTTTTTCTTCTTAAAAGATTCTTTTCTTTTTTCTTATTCTATGCAATTTTATTAAAAAGGCATACAAGTAAGGCTATAGAAGTAATAAAAGATATAAAATTCTTAAATAGTGATTTGAAGAAGCAGCCAGAGAGATATTAGTGATAGATGGTGGTCCAATTTTACTTTAATCATAGTTTCCTGAAAAAGATATGTGGGGAGGACTCTATATGTATGTTCAGCAAAAAAGAAAATAAGACCAAAACTTATAAGGTGGAAAGTCATTTTCTTAGCACTTTCTTTTGGGAACAAACTTTCTGCATAATATCAATAAATTTTTTTGGTTCTTATTATAACTATATCATCTTTTAAATCTATACCATATTTACCTTCATATTCAGTCAAGCTTTTTCCTCTAAATGTTCTAACAATCAAACCAACACAAAATTCATGTTCTAGCAAAACCACCAAAGAAATCAGTATCTTATCAAAAATTAATTCTATGCTGTTTTTCTTTTCATTTTCTTTCTGCCCTACTTGTTTTTGTCCATTAAGACTTTAATCATAACTTTCTTAATGTTAGTTTTTTTTAGTTTATAAATCATATTGAAAAAAATCAATATTAGTTTATAAATTCATATTAAAAAGTAGGTTTAATGTCTCAATAGGTCCCTATTTTTGTTCAGAATCTCAGATAGGACCTTTTCTTTTTTGGCATCTCAAGTGGGTCTTTATTTTTGTAAAATTGAATCAAATAGGACATTTCCGTCAAATTTTTTGTTACATGGCATTAAAAAGTGACTGAACTTTTTTTTTAATTTTTAAATTAAAAAATAGAGTTTAAAGTGAAGGCAAAGTTGGGAAAGCCCCATTTAGGAATTTAGGTCTTTTTATTTATAATTGAAAAAAAGAAATTGATTAGGGATACAAACTTTTTTAAAGTAGAATTAATTAAATTCAATTACAGAAAGTCTCACTCTCTCTGCTATGACGAGAAATCTAACCCAAAACAATCCAGAAATGTTCTACCCATACGCAGAAACAATACGCAAATCACCAATTCAATTCGAATAAAAAACCAATTACACCAGAAATCCCTAATTTCCCAATTTCAGCAAACCCTAATCCCCAAAATAAGAGAACAACAGGAATCCTAAACCCAAACTCGATACTGCCGCTACTTTCGCCAAGTCACGGCGTCACCGCCGCAAACCACCAATATCTCTTTCCCCCTGTAAGACGAAACAGAAACAGAAAGGAGGAGGAAACCTCCCTCTTGCCCTGATCCAAAACGGAGAGGAGAAAGTAAACCTCCGCCACACCATCTCTGTTGAACCTGACCCTTCTCTCCCTACGAGGAAGCACTAAAGGATAGAGGAAAGAAGGGTTCTATTTGAATCGCGCCACCACTGCACCGTCGGCGACGCCCTCGTCGTGCACTTGCCGCCACCGCAGCGCCATAGATGATTCTCCAGGTCGGTTGCCTGCGAGATTAGGGAAGGTTTGCCCCTTGCGCGACCCACTGTGTTTCTTGGTTCAAAGTTGAACCCAAAGTCTAGATCCTTGTTTAGGATCTCTGTAAAGTGACTCTCCATTAACAAAAAAACAAGGAAATTTTAATTTTATTTAAACTTACCAAATCTGATGCAGAAACTAATTAGGAATAGAAATTAGCATTAAATAAAAAAATCATTTCATTAATTAATCTTAATTCTACTTTAAAAAAGTTTGTATCCCTAATCAATTTCTTTTTTTCAATTATAAATAAAAAGACCTAAATTTCTAAATGGGGCTTTCCCAACTTTGCCTTCACTTTAAACTCTATTTTTTAATTAAAAAATTAAAAAAAAAAGGTTCAGTCACTTTTTAACGCAGTCTGATCAATTTGACGGAAAAGTTCTATTTGATTCAATTTTACAAAAATAAGGATCCAATTGAGATGTCAAAAAAGGAAGGGTCCTATTTAAGATTCTGAACACAAATAAGGACCTATTGAGACATTAAACCTAAAAATATATCATTATTTGAGAAATTAATATTTTTATGTAATTTTTTTCTTACTTACTTGTTTATATACATTATTTAACTCATAAGATTTTAAAAATAACTTTTCCTAATCAGATATTTTCAAGAATTTATCTTAATAAAATTTGTGTATGAAATTATAGCAGCAATGTGAACATAAGTTCATTTATGTAGAATAAAATTTCTAGTTAAAAATTAAAAAATATAAATATTTTAATTAGATTTATATTTTAAATCACCTTTTCGTTTCCATTTATAATATCAATATTCAAGTTTTAAGTTCATTGAAATAATGTCGTTACCGTATTAAAAATATTATTTGTTTTAAGATTTAAAATCTTGACATAATTTTATTCTTCAAAAATATCTCTAAAAATTAAAAGATAAAATATATTTAAATCATTCTTAACTTTAAGTTTTAATCTTAAATTATGTGAGATTAACCTATCATTACTATCGTTTTATTAACTTATATTATTATTATTATTATTATCATAATATATATATATATATATATATATATATATATTATTTGAAGTTGTTTGAGAAATAAAAAGAATAATAACAAATGATGAGGTCGAGATTTGTGCAGTGATTGTGGATGACCCAGGGAAAGGAAGCATGAAACGAAAAGCATCGAATCGACGATGTACCTACCTCATTACACTTTGTTCCCTAAGATGTAGGGCACATCAATATGTTTCCTTTTTTTTCTTTTGGAAAATAGAAGAAAACTAATAAATAAATTTATTATACTCTCTAGTTTTATTTAGTAACAACAACTAGTACCTTCGTCTCTATATATAATAATTTTTTTAATTGCATACTTTTAAAATTTATTTTTTAAGTTATTTCTTGTATTAATTATTTTGACTAAAAATGACTTAAATTTAAGATTTGGTTATCCTTGTAATAAGAATATTTTAAAACTTGATACGATTAATTCATCTTTCTATAAAATATTAGTGTCCTAAGAAAATCTAGTTTCTCTTATATCATTATGCCATTAAATATCTAAAAATAGATTATTCAAATAATTATACTTTAATTAATTGGTGCAGAAAAATTATGAAGGTATACCCTAGATTTAATTTCCAATTTAAACTGTGAAACTTGAAGTATGCTTTTTAGAATGACATGGAATGAGGGAAAAAGTGAAATATATTATTATTTGGGAAGATTACTGATTAGTCATGTCAAAGAAATATGGTCTTTCTTACCCGACACAATGCGATTTGAAAATAAATGTTACTTTAATTAGGTTGTTAGATTTAGTATCAATCACACTTTTAACTTTGTTGATTTGTTAAAAAGTTAATGAATAAATTTAGCACCTTATCCATGGCTAGGACTTAGGTTAATTTGATTAATTTCCCCCACATTAAAAATCATATTAGATTTCATCTCTTTTAATCTCGAAATTGGGTTTTTCAGCAATCTTATATGCATGGTAGAACAAGCAATGCATATCAATATATATATATATATATAACGATATTAAATTAATCATGTCCTAAAAATTTGACATATGCTGTGACACTTTTCAACATATTAAATATGTGGAGAAGATATTTTGAGCGTGTTATTTTAGGAATCATAAAGTCTCAAAGTCTACTTTAATTTTAGGAAACTCCAAGATTCAACTTACATTTTCTTCTTCTTTTATATTAAAAAATTGAATATTGTAAAAGTTTCACTATTTATGTTTTTGTTGATTGTCCTTATGAGATGACATCTGTGGTCAGTATCTCTACATAGAAATTTTCAATATTTCTCAAAGCCACAAGTCGTTCCCTTTAAAATTAATGTTATGGTTTTAAATCTATCGTATAAGATAATCACATAAAGAAAAATAATATTTTAATGCTTTTATAACCATGTCACATTTTATTCTGTTACTAGTTTTTACATGGAGAATGTGATAACTAGAGATCATGTAATATTATTTGTATACATAAAAAAAGCAATACAAAGCAAACATGATTTTAATAATGTTGAATAGGATAAATACAAAATNAAAAGTGAAATATATTATTATTTGGGAAGATTACTGATTAGTCATGTCAAAGAAATATGGTCTTTCTTACCCGACACAATGCGATTTGAAAATAAATGTTACTTTAATTAGGTTGTTAGATTTAGTATCAATCACACTTTTAACTTTGTTGATTTGTTAAAAAGTTAATGAATAAATTTAGCACCTTATCCATGGCTAGGACTTAGGTTAATTTGATTAATTTCCCCCACATTAAAAATCATATTAGATTTCATCTCTTTTAATCTCGAAATTGGGTTTTTCAGCAATCTTATATGCATGGTAGAACAAGCAATGCATATCAATATATATATATATATATATATAACGATATTAAATTAATCATGTCCTAAAAATTTGACATATGCTGTGACACTTTTCAACATATTAAATATGTGGAGAAGATATTTTGAGCGTGTTATTTTAGGAATCATAAAGTCTCAAAGTCTACTTTAATTTTAGGAAACTCCAAGATTCAACTTACATTTTCTTCTTCTTTTATATTAAAAAATTGAATATTGTAAAAGTTTCACTATTTATGTTTTTGTTGATTGTCCTTATGAGATGACATCTGTGGTCAGTATCTCTACATAGAAATTTTCAATATTTCTCAAAGCCACAAGTCGTTCCCTTTAAAATTAATGTTATGGTTTTAAATCTATCGTATAAGATAATCACATAAAGAAAAATAATATTTTAATGATTTTATAACCATGTCACATTTTATTCTGTTACTAGTTTTTACATGGAGAATGTGATAACTAGAGATCATGTAATATTATTTGTATACATAAAAAAAGCAATACAAAGCAAACATGATTTTAATAATGTTGAATAGGATAAATACAAAATTTTCTAATAGCTTTCAAGACAAGAACAAAGTAATAGAGAAGTTTGAGAATGTGCATTACGTCCCACAATTAACATGCAATTTAATTTATTAATTGATGTAACTCAATTAGTAAACGAATCCAACGATATTATAGAATTTATTATTAATATTTGTGTTATGCAAGACCAACTAATAAAGAAGATGACTCGACTTGGTGAAAGATTGAAATGGACTGTATTTCTTAAATTTTCTTCATTTTTGATATTTTCTTTTCTTTCTTTCTTTAATTGTTCTTCCATTCTAATTTCTTCTCTTATGAATTGGTGAATGTTATCTTTGTATAGTATTGTTTATGTTATTCTTTCAACAACTTGTTTCAGTTTGTTATATTCTTAGAAGCAAACTTTGACATTTACATAATTCACTTTGAAACAAGTATTTCAATATTGGTTTGCAAAACTGTCAACAACATTGAATAATTATTCATTTGTACAATCGTATTCAAATTATTTCTTGTTTGGTTTATGCAAAATAACTCACATCAACGTATTTATGTTGATAACTTGATTATTGCAGGAGTGATTATTTGATAGGATGATTTGTATTGTTTAATGATTTTCCATTATTGTAGAAGATCAAGAAAAACAATAAAACAATGTTTCGATCATTTGGAAAAAATAAATATAAACTAATTACAAATGTAAGGTAAAAGTGACTTAAAAATATAATAAAACTTCTGTTTATGAAATAAAATTAATAAAAGAAAACATACAAACCTAATTGACACAAGAGTTAACAGTTTGAGTTATTTAAGTAGGTGGTCAAAAGTTCGATTTTTTATAATGTCACTTTAAAATTAAAAAAATAAATATGTTACGAGAAAAATTTCCATATTAGGTATGTTCAAGGTATCCAATGAAATTAGTTTATGATAATTAAACCGTAATGTAATATCACATTTAAAAAAAAAA
>NW_025901775.1:0-15541 GCF_018835915.1 Vigna umbellata | reverse complement strand
TTTTTTTTATAACGACTTTAATTAGATTTCGTTGTTGAAAGATCACAAAGTTTTGGGTCAACGATGATAATAATTTTTATGGCGTTGAAGGGTAACTTTTTATTATAGTTCCATGAAATCCGTTGTACCCTTTAGACCTACCAACCAAAAGTTTGGACATATATATTTGTGTGTGAATTAGGTATTCAAATCATGATTAATTATGCCCAAAAAAGATGCAGTAATTTTGGGACAAAGGAAGTTTGACCCATCTCTTATGGAAATGCCAAAAAGAAAAGAAAATAAATTGGAACTTTGGATAGAATTTATAAAGGAGTATAATTCAATGTAACTCATTAAATAATTTTATTATATATCCTGTTTTTAGCAGTGGAAATATGGAAAACATTTAATTACCTAAAGACAAATAAGGGTATTAACAGTGTAACGAGTAACCAAAATTACTTTTTTAGTATGGATTGGAGTTTTTAATATTCAGTTTAGATATACTTTATAGTTAAAATATAGTTGATTTAGTTAAAATAGATCTTGATTTTAATATAGAACTATTTTAATTGGATTAACTACATTTAGATTTTTTTATAATATTCTAATTTAAATTTGATTAAAACTAGATTGAATTTACTTTTTTCAATTTAATTAAATTGTATGAGATCAATAAAATATATTTGACTATTAGATCAATTAGATAGAGATTGTTTCGACTTGACTCGATATTCAGTTTAGACCAATTCAAGTCCACCTTAGGTTTTAATTGATTCAGCTTAACTTTCGACTAGAGTCGATAGAGCCAATTTATAGTTGAATATGACTTGGCCTATCAGAGTTAACTCGACAACCTTTGCCTGGACCTGACTTGGCCGATATTTTGGCATAAAGTGACTAGGGTTGATCTTTGGTTGGGATCGACTCGAGCTTATCTTCAGTCAGGGACAACTCAAACCGATCTTCAATTAGGATTGAATCGGGCCGATCTTCAATTGAGGCTGACTTGATTGACTTGTAGTCGAGACTGATTTGTGCTGACCTTCAGTCTAATCCTAACCTATCTTGGCTCGACTTAGATGCACTTTATTTAAGATTTTTAAAATTAAAAAATTGATCCAATCCAAATCTAATTAAATGGTTTGGGATTAGGATTTTGAAAATCCAAAAAATATACAATCCAAATCAAATTAAATAGATTGGATTAAAATCCAAAAAATTAGAATTTAGAACAAATTTATTTAAATGGACTTAAAACAATATGAAGTTGAATCATTATAGAATCTCAAAATCTGAATCTTTTGCCGACCCTTACTTTTTTTCTCTTTGAATAAATCAATTCCTATGGATGCTAATATACCTCTTTTATTTCTTATGATTAAATAATTAGAATGAAAATATGTTGACTAATATTATAACAAATAAGGATTTTTATAAAATTTTGCATTTGATGGTATGGTTAGTAATTAAATGTTGTATCTAATGTCTTCTGTGTGACTATCTTATTAGAGATGAAACTTTTGTCTAATGAAGTTGGTAAACATATGAACATCAAAACATGGTCTCATCTCTTATTTTATGAAATGTTAACAAAGTTGATAATTATGATTTTTCTTGTCACTATTGATGCAACCAAATTTTATGGTGGAAATTTGACACATTCTGAAGAGATATTAGAAAGAAACAAATTAGAAGTAAAAATGAAAATCTAGCATGATAGAAATATGAAAAAGATAAATGATCTAAAAATTTACAAAAAAAAAGCATGTCAAGAATAATTGTCTAAACCAAAAAAATTGTTTCATCTGAGTATTAGAACATGATAAAAGCATTTAAAGTCTTAATTGATCATTTTGTTGTTACTATATCAAAAAAGATCAAGTTGTTATTTTTTATATTGTCCAAGAATAAATTGGTAAAAGTCCTTGATAGTTAGTACACGGACATGTTAAGTTTAGATTAATTTGAATTGAGTTTAGATTTGTTGTAAGCCGAGTTAGAATGTCTTTATAATTAATTTAACTACAATATAATTGATTAGGATAGTCACGAAATAAACCATTTCAAATACTTAACTATCAAAATTGTCACATTAACTAATTAGATTAGTAACATAATTGATTAGGTTAAATCAAGAGAATAGACATTGATTTGCAATTAGATTAATCAATTAGGTTAATACATAATCAGTTAATCTCGTTAGGAAGAAATATCTGAGAGTTCTTAGAGAGATTAATATGATTTTTCAAGTTTCTATTATAAGATTCAGAAAATATTGGATTTGTTCTATGATTTTCTTGTTTGTCCTAGGATTGGAATGTAAAATCTGCATATAATACAAATATATTAGTTTCATATATTTTTGTTGTTGCTTTTTTGTATTCCCTACGGTATGTAAGTGATAGGTTAGGGTAATTGTGTGTAACATTACTTTGGTTGAAAATCTTGAAATATATTTTAAGTTCTTGTATATCTAGAGTGTAGGTTTTATATAGGTGAATCTTATAATCCTAACTCTTGATATTTTAGTGGAATTCTAGCTCAAGTTGCTAGAATTGGAGGTAGATTCTTAAATAATTAAACAAGTATAAAATTTGGTGTTTTATACTCTTTCTTTCATCATCTTTTAGTATTTTAGTACTTAGTAAATGTTTCAAAAGCTAAACATTATATTATACATTATGTTAATTGATTAAAAAAAAGTTTTCAAAATTGTTTTAAAACAGCAAAATAAACTAGTTTTTGAAAAAGAACCAATTTATCTCTTTTCTTGATTGAGGATATTAGAGATACCTATTTTAACAATTGATACGAGAACTGGTTAATCAAAACCTTAATTAATTAAAAAGATGATGGATATGGCTAATATATATCATAACTTTGTTGAAGGCGCTTCTATTAATAAACCACCTTTATTTGTTGAGTTAATGTGACAAATGTGTGTGAGATGTTATAGTAAATGGTTCTTTTTAACCACTAAAAGTTATAGACAATACACCTGAAAGAAATAAAAAACTCATTATAATGTAAAAACAAAAAATATCACATCTTGTACACTGACATTATATGAATTTTTATTCTAGCATTGGATGAATTTTATTAACCAAGGTTCCTTACCCACTTTTACTCCTTTTTACCCACTCTTATACTTTTTTATACATTTGTTTATATGTTGCCAATGTATATTTATTGACTTTGTATTTTTATTTTAGAAAATCTAAATAAATTTAAATCAATGGAAGAAGGTATGAAAGAATTTGTTGATAGCATTTTTTCTTTTAAAAAAACATTACCTTCTTTAATGCTACATTGATTTAAAAAAAAGAAGATAAACATATAATAAATTTAATTGCACCACATATCATAAAGCACTTCTAACCCCATATTCTCCCGTTCAATAAAGAAGAAGAAAAAATTACTATAATTAGGTTTGCAAAATGATGAAAAGCCCTTAAGCGTGGCCTTAATCAACTAATCACACTCTTGATTGGGTTTGAACTTGATGAAAAGGAGATTTCCCTTGATATTAAAGTAACCTAATCACGGAACTACGCATGCATTAATTACCAACATAATAGGTAGGTTAATTATATTATTTTCCCCTAGTTTACTTTATGAACTTTGATTCTTTTTTTTTTTCTCATGATGAATTCCAACAGAATTCTAACTTCCAACTTCTTGTCGGGTCGAGAGATAAGTCTACACATTGTCGTGTCATTGGCTCCTTTTTGACCGCAAAAGGTGAAAAGTGATGATGTGAAATATTTTACTTGGACAGACCTAAAAGGGAATATGCTCTCTTAAATAACGTTTGTTTGGTATGAAAACACAGTTTGGTATCCAACAATCATGGTCCACACCTCTTACTCTCTTCGATAAAGTCAATAGTGACACTACCTTTTCTCTTTATAACATAGAAAAATGCATGTGAAATCAACAATCACACAACTTTCACAATTTCTTTTACCCATAAATGTTATAATTTTATTTTATTTTTAGTTTATACGAAAATTTTGTTAAATAACATAATCAAGATCTAAATTTGTTAAGTTAAACATATTTGCGGTGATGTTAAGTAGAATAATCAAGATGTTGACTCAATGGTGTAAGTTAGGTATATGTTTGTATGCAAAATTCATAAAGAAATAAGAATATGATTCATAATCATGTAGTCATGCATATACAATATAATTTTAATGTCAATAAATTAGTCATGTTTGAAGCTTCAATCATGAATATAATAGGGATGCTACATAACATCTAGTCATTTGTTTTTATCTGTTTTTATCTCTCCTCTTGAGATAAAATTATTCAATTTAATATATAATATTGGTAGATGAAACCCCACAAATTGATAGAACAATAAAATTTCTATTTAACTAAATGTCGAAGAATATGCATTTGAATAAATGTCTCATAATCCAATTAAAGTTGAGTGAATGATTGGAGAAATGAAATATTATGAGATAGAATGCTCTGGTTAGCGTGTTTAGTCAGGATATTTGGGGAATTTCTAATCTAAATTAGAAGTTAATATGATAATTTATTTAACATTTTTTTAGATGATACCAACTATGTTATTATTTATCATTGAATCACTCAAAAATCTCTAATTATTTTAAAATTTCATATATGAATGAGTAAGGCTGAAAATTGATCAATAATTATGAATGAGTAAGTTGAAAATGATCAAATATAATTTAATTTTAAATATTTTTATCTGAAGAATTATCTGAAGAATATAAAGAGAAGGTAATCTTATATATATATAAATAATCCCTTTCTGTAGCACCAATTGACCAAAAATAAAGAAAAACCTAAAAATAAGCATTCATGTTATTTTGAGAAATAATTACAAATATTTAATATAATAAGTAAAAATTTTCAACCAGCGTAGTAAATAAATGATTTCATTTCTGTATTTTAAAACTTTCATAAACGTATAATATACAATATAAACTAAGTGACAGGTTACATGTCGAATAATTAACTCAATTTGACAGGAAGTGTTAATTAATCTATAATTAACAATTTATCATCTAAACCTAGCTACACATATATACAGTTTGTTATTGTAGGTCGGTCTATATTTTGATCATAATTTTTGCTATACAATAATTAAATTCACTGAGTTGGACTCAACATCAAAACCTTATGATTGCCAATAGCACGATGCTCCATGACTGCGTCATACTCAAATATTTCATGTCTCACATGCATAACCTAATCTTGATCATGATTAAAAAAAATAAAGAACACATAAATTCTTATTTCTAAAAAAGAAAAATATTTTACTTACTCGTTGGATCTATATTTACACATGCTTTTTTTGTACATTCTTATCATCTGAAACATTGTCGTGTCGTAATTGTCAATTTTTTTACTTCCTTAATTACGGTTTAACACAGTGATACATACCGTTTGAGATAAACATTGTATCATTTTAGAGCAAGAAATTATAACAATAGAATCAAAATGTGATGTTTTAAAAAAAATAAACAATATATATATATATAGGGAGACAAAAAGAGAAATTAAATTTAATGTTAAACAAGTGAGATCCTTGGTTAATTAATTTTAATTAGTCGAAACAAAATTATCATATTCTGAAGGCACCATTGTAAGGCGACTTGGACCTAGGTTGATTAATAATTTAATATAGTAGGTAGGAAACATTAGTTATGGCCATTTTATTCTCTATGGCCCTCACTTTGGATAGGGGTTTAGGAGTTAGGAAATGAAGTTAACGAGTTGATTAAGTAGGGATCAAAAGGACTTAATTACTAACCTAAACTATATATATGTTATAAAGTATTTAAGATTTGAATTTTTATTCGATGTTGGAGTTATATATTATGTGTTAATGTCACGTTGTTTGGTAGAAATAGATTTTAAATCTAGTTTAATTTCATAAAATCGGTTCGTAGGATAAGATTTACACTCACTTATAAATTATGAATTGGTCTTATTTTTAGTCATTTAAATATTGTTAATAAGTTTTGGAGTAAGAAGGAAGGTTGTTCTGGTATCGGTACACAACAGAGACAGGAGGATTAACAAAGGAAGAGGTCCCCTCGAGTGTGCAAGAGGGGTCTCCAATATGTGTAGCTGCACGTGGTGGTGCTTGATAAAAGTGTGAAATTCCCAATCTCTGCTTGATTTGGGAAACCTCTTTTCCTTCATTATATAGGTACTGCCTCTCAAGAATTATGCCACGTGGCATGTCTCGTGAGCCATGGAAATGACATGTGATCACTTTCATGCCCTCACTCTCAATGTCTTGGCCCTAGCTACCTTCCTCTCACGTAGTTCAGTTCTGTTGTGTCCTTTGAACCAAGAAAATATTCACACTAATTTCTAAATCTTTACTGATCACTTTACTTAAGTAGTTACCAAAGATTAGACGGTGATTAATACGAGATAGAGCATCACCCATGAATTCGGTTTGAGTTTGTTTTTGTTTGATCGATTCTTGCATGCCATGTGGGAAAGTGTTTACACTACTGGTTTGGATTTGACCCAGAAGCCTGAAACATTGGAGCGATGAATGTTGAAGACGGTAGAGGTTTAAGGGTACAACTACTTTGAACTATGTGATTAGCAAGAGCAAATTTACAGGGTATCCCTTAATTACAAGAGGATCAGTTTCCTATGATCACATGGTCCTGCTTATAGAGACATGTACATTATGGCCCACTTTGTTAGCTTAAAAACAAACACACTCTTCTTACCCACTTGAACCTCACCCCAATGAGGGAACACACCACAGAAGAAGAAACCTAATCTTTCTTTCTACTCTCTTCTCTCTCTCTCTCTCCTTTTCTCTTTACTCTTATTTTAATTAAAACACCCTGTTTGACACTGCATTCCCAATGCAATTGTTTTCTTCTCCATCCCACATCACTGTCTACTATGTTATTGTCTAGCTCTCTCTCTCTCTCTTTCTTTATTTCTTTCTCCATCTTTCACTCTTTCATTGTGTGTGGTCCTTTGATTTTCCTTCTCTTTATATCCCTCTTATCACTATCTCCATTTCTGCATCCCTAGCTTGCATCCCAACACTGCTATATTATAGCCTTTCTCTCCCTCTCCATATTATATAGCTTGTCTTTTATTTGTTACCCTCCATACCAAACCAAAACCATTTTCAATCTTTTTCTCTATTCCCTCTCCCACCTTCTTCTTCATCATCATCTTCTTTACTTTCTTTCTTCACTTCTAGCTACTTTCAATAGTAATAAACTCAACTGAAAGCTACATACCAGCAAGTGTATATTAGTACAGACAAAGTTATTCACCAATTAAGGTCTATCTAGCTATATTATATATATAAATAGAGAGAGAGAGAGAAAACATGTCTAGCAGAAGGTCAAGGCAACAATCTGCATCAACAAGGATCTCAGATGACCAAATCATCGACCTTGTTTCCAAGTTGCGTCAACTTGTTCCTGAGATTCGTGATAGACGCTCTGATAAGGTATTTCAGAATCTTCCCTTTCTCTTTATATCTCTCTCTAGGTGTCTATCGGAATTAAAACATATGTGTCCCCCCTTGTAAAGATATGTGATTATCTTCGAGTTATTTAAATATAAGCAAATATTGCACTGAAAATATAAAAATTTACTAACTATATGATACTATTCATCAAGATATTAACAATATTATCATTTAAGAGCTTTCGTTTTCGTGAACATTGTTTAGGCCTTATATAAGTAAATAGTTTGAACAATGGTTCTCATGTACGTATAAAGTACTGTTTTTACAATGAAGAGAGAGGTAAAGAAGATTAAAAAGATGTCGTAAAAAGTGCTAACTAAATAAATAATATAACTATATTATACATAGTTTCACGTGGCCTGAAGCAGCTATATATAATTATATATATAGATAGATGATGAAGCCACTAGAAGAGAAGATCAAGGCACTGGAATCATATTTTGCCATGTTTTGTTTGTATGTGACATGTTCTGGACTTTCGATGGCATATTAGTCGGGTAACACATGTACTAAATTCATATATATATATATATATATATATATAGAGCATATATATTTATATGTATAATGATAATTTTAATTGGTCAAAGAATATAGTCAGATATTACCCAGAAGGGAAAAGTTACAAACAGATCCAAATCTTATGCGATCCCTATAATAGTCAAAGGTCACATGACTCAGATTGTACAAATATGTAAGTTTTGAAAAGAAAAATTTATTTGGACAACAAAGGGACACGATTTGACAACGGCGACGTGGCAGCTGTGCATTGGCCAGTGATACCGGGGTGAGGGGTATTTTGGGGGTTTTTTTCTGGTTTTGTTTTCAATTCACTGAGCCAATGGCACAGCTGCCACGTCGCGTTGTCAAAATGGTTGTCAAATTTGTTGTCCAAATAACATTTTCCTTTTGAAAAGATATAAAATGTTAAAAGATTTACTAACGTAAACCAGAACCCCCGAAAGAAAGAGACTAAAAAGAAAAAAGGTCTGTGCAGGGTACAATCATGTGGTTAATTTGGACAATTGTGAAACGAAGTTCTTGAATATGGTTTGAATAGGATGCCTCGTACATAAGCTACATATCCTTCATCAATAGAAAAAAGAAAAAAAAAATTACATTAATATATTATTTATTATAGAGTTTGAGTATTACTATATAGATATATAAGATATATATATATATTCAAAATTATGGTTTATTTAAAAAAGTTAAATTACTCGTTTTTTTAATTTTATTTTATCTTTTGATCATCAAGCTACTTCTTCTGATAAACTTTGTTAAAGACTAAAGATATATGTCTTAAGCTAAAACCAGTGACAACATTTGAAGAAGAAACAGATAAGTGAAAGTAAGTTAATTAGAAATGTGTGTTTTAGAAATGTGATTAAAGAATGTTTAGCCATGTGTTAATTAAGATAATGATAATAGTTATAATCTGTTAAGTGGTTTTTGGGCAGTAGCGATGAGTGAATGATATCTGTTTGTCTATATAGAGGAAAAGAAAGTGGACTTAGGGTTTGCAGGTATCAGAATCTAAGGTCCTACAAGGAGGACCTGAAACTACATAGAAAGGCTTACACAGAGAAGGGCTGGACTTAGAGTTGATGAAAGACGTCTCAGTTGTTGAGCACAATTGATGCTGATAGCCTGAATGCTATCATTAGGAGCCTAATTAACTCGTTAATAATCATAAATTAATAAGCAAGTCATGATCTAATTTTCCTATATTCAAGGAGATATCATATATAAGAGTGTATTAGTTTCTTCTTCTTAGGTGCCATAGAGTGCAGTTTGAGTTGCCTCCTTCCTTAGTATATGGCAGGATTGGTGCACTTGTAATTTAAAGGTTTTGTAATAATCAAAATTAAGGACTCTGTATTATGGCTATAGTGCTATATATTAATATATGCATGCCACGTTTATAGATGGCCAAACTGTATTATTTCTTAGATTTATTTGATTTTTATTTTATATGTAAGAACTTGGATTATATTAGAATCTAATGACGTCGTGTGATATTTTATCTGTCTGACATAATCTAGACAGTGAAAATGAGGTTATTATTATTATTATTATTATTATTATTATTATTATTAGTATTAGTAAGTATAGTTATAGTAGTGCTATTAGAGTTTTAGTTGTTATGGATTATTTTAATACACAGTTAGAGATCTGAGACTAAAATTTTCTTATAAGAATTGGAAAAAGAAAAGCGTTATATTAAGATGTGAGAAACTATTTTCTTTTAATAATTTTTAATGTGCCATTTCATAAAATAATGAGTTATTTAATAAAATTACTCAACATACACAATCAAGACACTTTTTTTTTACATTAATATGAATCAAGAAATAACATAACTATAATATATACTTTTAAAGTAATTGCCATAAAAATTAATAAACATTAACATACCTAATAGATAGGTTTTGTCCTTATAAAGTAAAATTTACATTTATTATTGTAAATAATTCTTATTTTAAGTTGAAGGGTGATCTCTAATTATTAGGTCTACTTATTAGAGATACACTTTGATTAGTGTTATACTTTGATGACTTATTATGATATATAGGGTATGTTGAAAAATTTTCAAAATTATGGAGGATATATACATAAAAGATGAATGTTATGCATAGATATGTGATTAGTTTGAAGTTTGTCGGCAAAGTTGAGTTCAAGTTTGTACAATATGACAATATTAAAAACAAGTTCAGACTGCAAGAGTTTGACATGAAAGTGATTTGATCTAAATGTTGGATATTTGGCTATATAATAGAAAGAGATAGCTGAATTTTGTATTCAGAAAGTGACAACAAGCCAAGACACAAACCCAAAAGTGTCTTGATTTTATGAGTTAAAGGTTAAAAAATTAGGAAACAAGTGGTTACTCAAGGAAGCGTGCTCCACTTTACTTTTGTCTATAATTAACATGCTTTTGTATAGTATTATACAAATCATAGTTTAGTACAAAAGTTTATCTGTGTTAATTAATTGTTAATTTTCTTTAATTAGACATGTTCAGTACCACACTAAGTTTTGTTTAATGTCTACACTTATCAACTTGTTTCTTTCTCTTTGTTCTAAAACTAACCTTATAGCATTATTATGTCCTTTTCTTAATTAAGGATGTTTGCACTTTTTGTCCTTCCTTTCTTCTTGATCAAACTCTTCAGGAAGTAGTATGGGTAACTGTGGAAGAGGCACTTTGCCATTTAACTTATTTTCAATTATATTTGTTTTAAAAAAATTGAATAATTAATTACCGTTTATTTCTTAAAATTTAATGATTTTTAAGGAGGCATGCATTGATTAGTAAAGTATATTGAAGGTGATGTAATGATGTAGTTCATAGTATTATTTGTACATGATCTTTTTAAAAGACCATATATTTCTTTCTTACTTCTTTTTGTTGTATAGAACTCTCGTATTTGTTTTTTATATATTATACTTTTGAATAATTGTAATAGAAATTAGTTTAGATGTGAATTATTTGTTTGTGATTATTGATCTTTTGATAGTGATAAATTATTAAAATAAAATATTTTATATAGAGAGTGATAGAGAGTAAAAAGAAAAAGTTATAAACATATTATATTTTGATTTTATATTGTGTAATCCACATTTATATGGTATTTGTAATATGATTAATGACCGTGTATATTGATCTAGTTAATAAGAATTAATTAAACGGTTAGATTAATCAAGTTTATACTTTACATAAAAGTTATTAAAAAAATTTAATTTTAGCATCAACATATCAACAATATATCAGGACACGAATATATTTTTTATCAAATGGTATATTATTAATAACTATATTAAAAAAAGTAGTTTTAACTATTCAACCATTGAATATTTTTTATATCATATTTAATTATTTAACATTTGTAAAAATTATATGGATACGTATGATTTGACACCTACCTACCTATATATATACTCTAAGAATATATAATTTTACAATATTACTAGGTTCTGCCGACAAATAAGAAAAAAAGTTAGAGTTAATTTTACATGTAAGTCCAATTTAAAAACCACCATGTATGAGAACAAACGTGCCTGTGAATAGGTCATAAAATTTTGGTTGATTAGCCATTGAAACATTTTTTTTAGTTCTGAAGTTAAATTTCAGTGCTAATAATTATCAATGTAGTTGAAATTCTGAACTTTGTTATTGCCACCATATTCAATAAGAAGCTAAGATAAATACCCAATAAGAACTAACAAAAGAAAGGGAATAAATGTTTTCATGAACATTCCAACACCAAAATTATAGAGATAGATACCTAACAAGTGCAACAAAAGAAAAGGGAATGATATTCAACAAATTTTTAAGTTCTATTTAAACTTTCTTTTTTTTTATAAAGTTAAGAAAATATGAGATGAGAAAATGTGTACAAACTAATTTATAAAAATTGATTTTAATTTTTAGAAGTGTTTATGTGTAAATTTGTTCTAGTATTATTTTAACGTCTGTTTGGTAAATTTCTCCACAACCCTTATACAAAAGAAAATTAGAAACAAAATGACATTATTTTTTTTTTTTTGTAAATTAAAATTAGGTCATACAAGTTAATTTATGGATATTTTCTTGTAGCACCTATCCTTTTGTTTTTTAAGTCGTGCATAAGTTTATTTTATTTCTGTTTTTTTTTCAGAAAGTGTCTAAAAAAAATAGTAATATGAACCCTAGATAAGTACAAGTTAGGGACTATATAGCTGATATGAAAGGATTTAAGTGGTGGTAAAAAACGGGTTGAAAAAAAATAATACTACCTTCACTCCCTTTCAATTATGGTTTTTCTTTTGGAAAATCCCAAAGAAATATAATGTTGTTCTTGATTTTAAGAACATATTTATAAAAAAAGCTGTTTTATTTTTTATATTTATACTATAATAAATACATATATGTACACTAATTAAAAATTAAATGAGCTGAAAAAAAAAATGTGAAACTAAAAGTTTTCGAACTTGCCACATTCTATGAAGCCAAAGAATCAAGTAGAAGAGACATTCATTCATAAAGAATATGCATTATCAACTATACGTTTTGAAAGAAATCTAACTTAGGTAAAATTTTGATGATGGATATACATAAAAAAAAGTGATATTTTGATATAAATGATTAAAAATTAATACTTTTCTATGTATTAAATTAAAATGTCTTATTCTTTAATCTAGGTACCTTTAAAGTATGTATTATTTAAGCTTAATAAAAACCATCCTTTTTATCTAGAAGAAATAAAAGGAAGTTTATAATCTCCCACACCGGATGTAAAAACAAAAGTAAAAGAGACAATGTTGTAAAAGAAAGTCAAATGGATTTTATTTTGCTTGGTTTTGAAAAGGATTTAAGAGGACTTATATTGTGATCTTACATTATTTATTAGTCATCTTTCATTTTATTAATTACCATGTGGGGTCTAAATGAAATTAATTAAACTCACTATTGCATTGACTTTTAAATATTGAGTCTATAGTGATTTATTAAATTTTATTGCAATTCACACATAAATTGAACCATGATGAATTAAATAAACTCATTTTCATTCATTATTTTCCATTATATTTTTTCCCCCCCCCAGTTTATATCACCCATTTTGTATAATTTTATGTTCTTTATGTTAGGCGGGATTCGGGCAAGCGTTTTTACCGAATCGTTTTCAAAAGTAAAATAAACCGTGGAGAATCCAGTATCGTTTTCCCAAGAGACTCGTAAAATACTAGCAAATTGTTGCGATTATATTAACAAAACTCATCTAGATCAATACCCATGACATAATTTACAAACAAGTGCAGAGGAGAAACGAAAAACAGGAAAACAATATAAATTATAACATAATTACAAGGGTTGGACTTTGGTCTTTGGTAGTGGGTTAACTTGGTAGTGAAAAGACACTTAGATAGATATGGAATTTTTTATGGATTAAAAGGCAGAAAAGAGAATGATATGGATCGGCTTTGCTCCGAGTTTAGATTTCACCACTTTCACTCTGGTGCATAAAAAAAAGTTTCATCTCCTCTATATGAATTACTAAATGTCAACCATCGAATACGTTATCCCTAAATTCTAGGTGAAAAGGCCCTAAAATCCTCTATTAACAATTTCAAATCCATGATCAAAATTATAATAAGGAAAAATCCGGCAATTTTAAAAGAACAAAAGATCTTAAGAAACTAATGTAGTAAAGTTTCCCTACTAGATTTCATACATTCACATAGGCCCCTTGGTTCAGATCTAGATTCACAAGATCGTTCCATACCCCCATGAATCCCAAAAAATCAATTTCATGAATGTTTCCCTTACAAAGAAAAAAGCATTTTAAAGATGGAAAACAAGAAACTAAGAAAAATTAACAAAGAGCAGGCCATTATATATATTCAAATCATTCAAACAAAAAATTACACAAGAATTCTTAGTAATTACTCAATTCTTTAACAAAAAGATGAATTTATTTAGTGCTCCATTTCCATGGAAAAGAAACCCTCAAGATTACAAACATGGTGGAGGGGAAGAAAAAAAGAAGGGACCCAAGGAGGAGGAAAAAAAAAGAAGATGCTTCCATATGGCACCAAAAGCGGGCCTCATTGAGCTCCTGCAGTTGAAAAGGAAAGTCGCAACCTCCAACACCGTCGTCCCTGAAGCTTCTGGGAGAGGTTTCCCCCTCCAAAACTGCCTTCTCTGCCTTGGGTTTCGAGGTCCTTTTAAAGAGATGGGTCTTAAGTGATTTTTCGCTGGGCGAGCAGGGTCAACTCGCTGGGCCACTGGGTCCTAGTCGCTGGGCCACTGGGTCCTGGTCGCTGGGCCACTGGCTCCTTTTGCAGGCCAATCTGCTCCCTCTGGCTGGGCCACTGATGCGCTCTGGCTGGGCCACTGATGCACTCTGGCTGGGGCCCACTGATGCAAACTGCTGGCTGGGCTATTGGATGCACGCAGGGTCTCTTTGATATTTGTCAATCCTTATGCTAATTGCGAAATAAAATTAAAAATATAAAAATAAACACACACAAAAAAAACTCATTATTGATATAAAATCAATTATATATACATTTTATACAAACTTTTCATGAGATTTTACTCCATAATACAATCAAAGGAGATTTTATTTTAAAAATAAAGTGCTCAAATATGTAATTTTGACAACTTATCACTTTATTATTTTCATTTATCTTTTCCTACGCACCTTAATTGCCTAAAGAAAGATATGGAAGGAAACACTTTTTTTTTTATAAATAGTATAATGAATATATTATTTATATTATATATTCAATATTTAGATTGTAATAACACTCTTTATGTATGAAAAAGACATTAAAAACATAAAAAAAGTTAATTCAAGATCATTTGTGATATACTAAAATCATTGCAGAATTTAAAATTAATCACATAAAACAAATTAGAGTATCTCTACTGAAAGGTCGCACACTCCTCATAACATTAAAAATTCAGTTCTATAACACTTCTCATTAGAATATGGTAATGGCACTAAAAATGAAACTCATGATCTTAAATAAGTATTAGAATAAAAAATTATTATTGTCTTAAAAATATGTTAATGATCAAATAAAATATTAATTAAAGTATGAATCTTATAAACCTATTATAATTGAGTAAAAAATTTAAAATTAAAAGGTTTTTTTTTTTTTTTTTTTTATTAAAAAAAAAAAAAAATATTGTGAAACTTACAAAAAATTAGATTTTAAATTGAATAATTCAATACTATTTAAGTCATGTTTGTCACGTGAGATGGAATGACCTTGGGAATACTTCATAAAGGTGATTTTGTGTCACAATGGTCAATTCATAACGATTGAAAAAAAGGTTTTATTAATGAATAAAATTATAAATAATATTAAGATTTGTACAAAGAGATTATAAAAACCTTTAAGATAACTAGATTAGGGGCTAAAAAACCTATTTAACATAGGGCCATGGCAAGTAAGAGGGGGGCTTAGTGACGAATACTATTAAAATGACAATGTTCAAAAGGTATAACATTCAATTCATTTCATTGCACATTTTAAATTTTACTTAACTTGTTGATTAGGCATCAA
>NW_025901773.1:25399-91169 GCF_018835915.1 Vigna umbellata | reverse complement strand
ATTAACACGATTAGTTTCTAATAAAGAACATTTCAGTTTTATGTGCTGAGAGTTACTAATCCCTAGCATGTTAATTAATAACATTTTTGTTTAATTCTAGGAAAATTTGCATCCTATATTACGAAAATAGGCAAATTATTTTCAAAAGACGAAAATGGAGAAGTCGTGGAGGGTCCAAACGACTTCTAATGAAGAAGTCGTGCCCCCTGCAACACTTCACACTGTTCATCTGACCAGTGTTGAAATCGTGCACCCCAAAAACGACTTCATGATGTTGTAATCGATTATCAAACACTGTAATCGATTACAACATGCTGAAGTTGTGTCCCCCTGCATGACTTCCCCTTTGTAGGCAAAATTGACAGTGGTAATCAATTACACCCTTCTTGTAATCGATTACCAGGAGGTTCAGTGTGGATAAACTTTCTGGTAATCGATTACAATAATGTTGTAATTGATTACCAGAGTGTTCAGTAGGCAAAAACTCCCTGGTAAGCGATTACAACCTTGTTGTAATCGATTACTAGAGTGTTTGGGTGTTGAATGACATTTTTATTTTGTATACATTTTTCTTTTGTAGTTTGTGTTAGAGAAAAAAAAATTGTCATTATAATTTAATGAATGAAGAAAAACTTAATAAAAAAATAAAACAAAATTTATATGAAATATTAATAAGAAATATTATTAATTATTGATTGGATTACAAAATGGTAAGATTAATAAATAACTACTGACGAAATGGACAATTTCTCCTATGATGACCTTCGTTGCGGCAGTAAGAGCATTTTTTCGGCTTATATGGAGTGGATTGATCCATCTCATTACGAATCCTATTTGTAGATGGTCTTCTGGATGCCTTGCGTCGCATTTGAGGATCTGGTATGAAGTTTGGATTTGCATACGTAAACCAATAATCTTCATTTTGGATTGGGTGAAATTGTACTTCGTATGCCTTGGATACAGGATACATTGTGATGTTTTTTTTTATTGAGTAATTTTTTTTGTTGTAAAAAGTAAAATTTGTTGAGAGATGTTTTAGTAGATGTAAAAAAATTATTTATGTACTATTTAGATGTATGTAAATACCTGTATATATTTTTATATTTATTTCCTATTTATAAACTTAATTTATTGAATTTTTTTAGAATTTAAAAACTAATTTTAGTAATTTAAAATGATTTAANATGAATGAAGAAAAACTTAATAAAAAAATAAAACAAAATTTATATGAAATATTAATAAGAAATATTATTAATTATTGATTGGATTACAAAATGGTAAGATTAATAAATAACTACTGACGAAATGGACAATTTCTCCTATGATGACCTTCGTTGCGGCAGTAAGAGCATTTTTTCGGCTTATATGGAGTGGATTGATCCATCTCATTACGAATCCTATTTGTAGATGGTCTTCTGGATGCCTTGCGTCGCATTTGAGGATCTGGTATGAAGTTTGGATTTGCATACGTAAACCAATAATCTTCATTTTGGATTGGGTGAAATTGTACTTCGTATGCCTTGGATACAGGATACATTGTGATGTTTTTTTTTATTGAGTAATTTTTTTTGTTGTAAAAAGTAAAATTTGTTGAGAGATGTTTTAGTAGATGTAAAAAAATTATTTATGTACTATTTAGATGTATGTAAATAGTTGTATATATTTTTATATTTATTTCCTATTTATAAACTTAATTTATTGAATTTTTTTAGAATTTAAAAACTAATTTTAGTAATTTAAAATGATTTAAATAAAATAAAAAATAGAAAAAGTGAAATTGTAGGGGTGCACAACTTCACCAATTAAAGTCGTGTACCCCCACAATTTCACTTTTTTCACTTTTTATTTTATTTAAATCATTTTTATTTACATAAATTAGTTTTTTATTTAATAAAATTAGAAAAAAAATCCAAAAAAATATCAAATAATTATAAAAAATTCATTTCAATAAAAAAAATTTAAATATAATTTTTAAATGACATATGTGAAGTAATTTAAGTGTAAAGTTTTTTTAACAACATTATTTGGTGTATAAAAATATTAAAAATATAATTTTGGTTGATTTCTTTGTAAAAAATATGTAAACAATTATGTATGTATATTTAGATGTATGTAAATAGTTGTATATATTTTTATATTTATTTCCTATTTATAAACTTAATTTATTGAATTTTTATGGAATTTAAAAACTAATTTTAGTAATTTAAAATGATTTATAAAATAAAAAATGAAAAAAGTGAAGTTGTAGGAGTGTACGACTTCACCAATTAAAGTCGTGTACCCCCACAATTTTACTTTTTTCATTTGTTTTTATTTAAATCATTTTTATTTACATAAATTAGTTTTTTATCTAATAAAATTCGAAAAAAATCCAAAAAAAATATCAAATAATTATAAAAAAATTCATTTCAATAAAAACAAATTTATTACAACAGGTATAACCTATTATAAACATTTAAAAAAAATAATCTACTACTTCTAATATTAATTAAAGTATTAATTAAAGTTTTGTATATGTACTTTTGACTTTGCTTTATAGATTTCCTATTCATTATGCATGTCTTCCTATTCACTATGCATGCATCTTTTCATGTCTGCACCATTATTGATTCCTTCAACCTGCACCACTTATTTTTGATTCCTGTTGTGCATCCCATCTTTTCAACCATGTGAAAGTAGGTATGTGCATCAATGCTTCGTTAATAAATTGATGGAGGGAACCTCAGAAGCATTGTATTCTCATTCTGTTTTGTTCTTGCCATCACAAAACACTTTAGTTATATTCATTTGTTTTTCATTGAAGTGGGAAAAAAATATTCCTAATGGCTTTCGGACGTCAACTTCCTGTCGATATGTCCCTTCTATGTCTTCAAGACAAACATATTGTGAAGGCAATTTGGGAAGGCACTGAAAGAGTACTTCGACAATGAAGGCATGCAATCTAGATAGTAAAACATGTCGACCAACTCGATCAAAGTGTCATGAATATACTAGAAGCAGCAGGGTTTAGCCATATTTTGAAAGTTTCAAATATGGAAATAAATCACTTACCAGTGACTGCTTTGGTTGAGAGGTGGAGAATGGAGACTCATACTTTACACTTGCCTCTTGGGGAAACTACTATAACATTGGAAGACGTTGCATTGAAACTCGGGCTTCCGATTGAAGGTCATGTTGTCACTGGCATCAGTAGTGGTCCTCTAACATTTTTTTGTCAACAACTACTAGGAGATGTTCCTCCGGAGAACAATGTTAGAGGCAACATAATTAAATTGTCTTGGCTGAATAATACATTTCGCCAATTGTCTCATGATGCCACATAAGAGGTTATTCAACAATACGCTAGAGCGTATATGTTGATGATAATTAACAGCATAATCATTTCAGATACATCTGCAAGTATGGTTCATTGATGCATCTGCCCCTTTTAGCTGACTTGCAGAACGTCTCAAACTATAGTTGGGCATTTGCAATGCTTTCCTGCTTGTACCGTGCCCTCGATCATGGTACAAGGTTGGATCAAGACAATATCAGAGGCTGCATGATATTGTTATAATGTTGGGCATGAGAAAGAATAACATGTATTTCTCCACAAATACATGAAGTCACTCAGGAAAACATTTTTGCCGGTGCTGCTTTTTCGTTGGCGAAAAGATGGTGTTGAACAACGCAGTCAATATTCCACGACACCAAAACTATACAACAATTTCGTCAAAAATTGGACGACCTCTCACCTAAACAAGTATTTAACACCTCTTACATACATACGTGTTGTCTTTTGCAATAAATGTATAAATTGTATTCTAAACAATAATTTCAATATTTCAGCTCATATGGACACCGTACAAACGTGATGATATTCGTCAGATCATTCCAGTCGAACTGCCCCCCACTTGTCAGGCAGTTGTGCCTCTAATATACTTCTTTGTTGTAGAATACCAACAATCAGAACGTGTCATGCGTCAATTTGGATTTCGACAAACTGTTCCGCAAACACCAATGAATCTAGATGACGAACATAAACATGATATGAGAGGACACGCAGATTGAAATTGGCAATAACACCATCAATAGTGGATTGCATTATGGAATGACCGTCACAATCGTGTATTTAACGGTATTCCATTCAACAGAAATGGTCACTTGCGCGATGAATTCGAGTACATGCAATGGTATATAAGTCATACAATCCGCTATGTTTCTCCTATTGAAGAGTCAACAGACGAAGAGGTACAACAATATCTTCATATTTTAATTTATTAAAGGTTGTTTTTTGCTGCTAACCTAACCTAAACATTGTATTCAACATGGATCCTCAACAACATTTTCAACCACAAAGGTCTTCTTCTGACCACCTACACTATCCATATCCATCTCCGTATCCAACCTTCCAACAACACATCCCACCGACATCATCATATCCTCAGATTGGAAGCTCTTACAGATATTTTCCACCATCAACACCGTGTAGTGCAGGTCCTTCAACCTTCACTGCAGGTCCTTCAACTTTTAGTGCAAGTCCTTCGTATTATTTTGGAACCTCAACAATGACTTCGTCATCTTCATATCAACACGCTTCTTCATCACAAAACGTTTATCGACTGATCCTAGATTTCCAATACCATGAACAGTCGATTCAAACTCAACACAGTGATGAAGACGAAGACACGCAGACTTCCGCACCACAACAACAATGGCGAGGGCAACGGGAACAAAGAACACCAACTTGTGGGACTGGAGGACATAGATAGATATCAACTTAATTTTTGTATAATTATGTACTTTGTATATTTTTTGTTTAATTATCAAAAAAAATTATGTCATAAATTTTTTTTGTCCTTTTCAACTCATTTTTTGTGATTGGACAACACTTGACATTTTGCCACTATAAATACATGCAAACATCTTGTAGTTTTGCACACAACCTCAGAACACAACTTTCTCCTACTTCTTATTTCCTCTATAGTCATATCCAAATTCCCATTCAAGTTAAACTCATTCCAAAGTTCATCCCCTACAAGAAATGAACTCGTACGAGAATGAAATTTTTGGCATGAATGCCACTGACAGAGAAAACCTATATAATTCATACCTTGTTGCCTTATTTCAAGACGGCGAAATTAGGAATTTCGATCATGGGGTCGAATTTATATGTCAGCATCCAAAATTGTTTCGCATCCCATACGATTGCACCCACAAACTCCTTAAGGAAAAAGTTTGCATAACGTCTGACAAACCAACTAACACAACCATCAACAAGTTGTACTTCAACCGACCCACAATTAATGCTGATCAAACAATCTCATATGAAGAATTTAAGCTACGATCAGACGAAGATGTTAGACAAATGATAACATGTAAGTCTCAATTTCCCATTAACGCAGTCATAGAAATTTATGTTACATGGGTAAGATCTCTAGACCAAATCATGAGTCTTATGAATCCAAGAAATGCATCATGTTCATCTGCGACACCCACAACTGACACCCCGAACTCACCTACAATAATATATTTCGAAGGTCAACTAAAAGGTGCTAGAATCATAGAAAGTTGGTTTGGGTACGGGTTAAAATTTCGATCAGATGCAAAAGTCAACACCTCAATCAATCACAATTCAACATTCAATGAACTCCTAACTCAAATAAGTGAAATTGTCCAGTGTGGAGACAAAAAAGTTGTCACATATTCATGATACAACTTCCATTAAATGGAATAATGACATTGCACAGATAATTGGACGTTGGCAAAAAGCACAAACTATTGACAGATCTGTTAAACGTCCAAACACGTCTCAGTATATTGAACTCTTCGTCCAAACAATAAATATTTGTCCTCCAACTGACGTTGAGCACTACAAGGATCTCAAAGATTGAACTTACAAAGACGAACACGAACAAACAAAAAGAAGATTCATATTTCCAATGTCATAATAATTTCTATTGTGTAACACTTTTTATATTATTTTAAACTGTTTACAACTCTTTAAGACTACAACTTGGATGACTGTAATAATAATATGTTATGTTTCGTAATAACTTTTAAGTTTGTAATGAAGTTCCCCTTTAATATATTTCTAATTAGTGCTATCATTTCTTTTTTATTTGTATATATGTAAATACTAAATATCAATCTAAATTTAGATCCTTACTTTAATATTTGTGTACAAAGATCTTAATTTATATTCTACATCATGCAAAAAATAACAAATATATACATAAAATATATTGTACAATGAATTAAACTAAAACTAAAATAACAAACAAATGTATTTTTAAACCAAAAGGTCCTGGTAATCGAGTTTCTGTAATCCATTACCAGGTCTTTTGGCAATCGATTACAGAAACCCTGTAATCGATTATCAGAGCCTCTTGTAATCGATTACGGAAACTCTATAATCGATTACTAGCGAAACCCTACCCTATAAATTCAACTTTTTCTTTCTCCTCACGAACACCCACTCTTTCCCCTTCGATTTGCAGCTCCTCTCCACCATTACAGCACCTCCCAAACCTCTAAAATCACACATTCTTCTACTCTTTTCACTTCTAAACAACATTTTTGCACTCTCCTTTCAATTCTCTTCAATTTCCACCAATTGAAATCTCAAACGGCAGAATCTTCAAAGAGGTAAAGGGTTAAGGGCTCATCTTCTACAGCTGCAGGACGTTGATGTCGTCAACCTTCACCGATTCAAAGCTCACCCTCACCCTTACCACCACCGTCACCGACTCCAGCACACCAAAATCTGCAGTTTTCGATCCCTGCACTATTGGAAAAGTATTTCTCACTTTTTAGTGACCGTCAAGTCATTGACCCAAAACAGCTAGATGAAGAATATTTCAACAGTCACAATTTTGAATTTTTTGACATGCTGAAAAATCTGGGTTTGGATGATTTTGTTTGTGATGTTGCACCCTATTATCCTGATTTAGTACGTATCTTTTATAGCAACCTCAAATTTTCTGATAATGGAACCATGAAAGACTGAGGTAAAAAATGTGAAAATGATTATCAAACCCATCTTATTAGCTACCATAGCCAACCTGCCCTCTCTTGGCTTGAAATTTGAAGGTAAATTAGTTGAGGAATGGAAGGATCAATACAATATGTAGCAAGAGACTTGATTTGTTTTCCTTACAAACCTCGTATGAGTAGAATTCTAATCGGCTCTATGAAAGCTGAGGCTAGAATATTACATTATGTTATATGTTGTGTTTTGTTTCCACGTGTTTCTAACTTTGCACAGGTTACCGAAGAAGATATACTGTTAATGTGGATTATAATGACGACAAAGCAGATAAACTGGAGCCATCTCATTCGACATAGGATGAAGAAGGCTTTGAGGCCAGATGCTCCTTTACCATATCCATTTTTGGTCACCCGGATCCTACAAAATTTTCAAATTGAATTGGATGATGAAATATATGCCCCACGTAATAGGCATTTCACAATATCAAGACAAGTGATAGAATCCTTTGGATTGACCAAAAACGCTGACAACAGATGGGTTCACAAAAATTCTCCTCATCCTCCTCCTCAACGCCATAATCAAGCATCTCCTCAACAACAACAACCACCACCACCCCGTCTTCAACAACAAACTACTTCATTTGATGACGTCATGAAGGGGATCAATGATCTCCGAACATTTGTTGGGGACAACTTCAATACTATAAACGAAAGCATTAATGCAAGATTTCAACAACTGGAGCTGAACATGGGTGCCCGCTTAGATACAATTGATGCTCGAGTTGAGCTTGTAGAGCACGACATTGACTATCTGCATCGTCATTTTGGTCTACATGGTGGATCATCTTCCTAGATACATTTCAATTTTATTGTACTTTCGATTTTTTATTTTTAGCTTTTTGCTTTTGTAATGCAATTTGAATTCAATAAAATAGTTCAAATTTCATTTATGAGTTTGCCTTATTCTTTTACTTTGTTGTATTTACATTAAAAACATTACTCTTCCTACACATAACAATACATCACAATGTCATCAATAACCATGTGTGCTTACAAATATAAAAATAATTAGGCATAAACAACCTCTAATGATGCTTTACAACAAAATAAAAATGTCATTCAACACTCAAACACTCTAGTAATCGATTACAACAAGGTTGTAATCGCTTACCAAGTTTTTGCCCACTGAACACTCTAGTAATCGATTACAACCTTGTTGTAATCGATTACTAGGAAGTTTATCCATATTGAACCTCCTGGTAATCGATTACAAGAAGGGTGTAATCGATTACCACTGTCAATTTTGCCTACAAAGGTGAAGTCGTGCAAGGGACACGACTTCAGCACGTTGTAATCTATTACAGTGCTTGGTAATTGATTACAACACCATGAAGTCATTTTTGGGGTGCACGACTTCAACACTGGTCAGATGAACAATGTGAAGTCGTGCAAGGGGGCACAACTTCTTCATTAGAAGTCGTTTGGGCCCCCCACGACTTTTCTTTCGGTCAAAATTTGTCCATTTTCGTAATATGGCACACAAATTTGCCTAGTTTAGTACAAAAGCCAATTTATTAAGATTTTGGTCTTTGTTTCTGTTCTCGTTTTTCAAGAACTTTGAAAAAAATTTGGCAAGCAAACCTAGATTTTTACTATTTGAATTTTATTTCAAGTTCTTTTAGTCGACTTTTAAGGTAATTACTTTTTTGTTCTTGTTACCTTCTTCTTCCTTTTTTTAGGTTTTTTAATAAAAATAAATTGTCATATGAGTCGTCAAAGACAATTTTTCATCGTCAAAATTAGTTCAAAATTTTGAAGATTTTTTTATTTAATTCTTGCTCAAATATAACATAAGGCAATCACATGTGAATTTTTTATGGCGATGATTTTACCCTGTTATATTATGAACATATGATATGTTAATTCTTTGCTTTTTTCATATGATATGTTAATTCTTTGCTTTTTTTTTTCTCTTCTTATTATGTATCCTTATGGGTAACCTCCAAGACTTCTCATGCCTCTTTTATATGTAAAACTCATCGTGACAACAACCACTATGATGTTTCTTACCTTTACATCCTATTAATTTTTTAATTGACCAAAGAGAAACATCTTTCTCTTGTGCATATTGTTAATTACATAATAGAAATATGTGGTTCATTTATAACAACATCTTCTATCAATAAATTCTAAAATAAAATTTCTAATCTTAATTTTCAAAAACATTAGTTTTCATCTACAAGAAAGATGGGATAATGTTTATAATAACACCTAAAAGTTTGGTTTTGTGAAACCATTCTAAAAATATTTTTCAAAATCATTGTTTTTAAAATCTTTAAAAAATCAGCTCTAAAAACAAATGTTAGAAAAAACATGAAGGTAAGCTAAACCAAGAAAGATGAATTGATTTTGAAATCTTTTTGAAAAGATCGGCTCTTTCTTTAAGTGTTTTAAAAAACTATTCTAATCAAAACAATTGAATATGAATCAAGATTTATAAAAATTAGCAACAACAAAATAAACAAGAAAAAGAAAGAAAAAGATCCTACAAGAATTTATATTTGGTTCATATACCAAGAGACCTAGTCTCAACTATTCAACCTTAAATAATTAGAATCTACTATTTTTATATGTTTAATATAAGTATTCAACAAAAGCAAAACATATACAAGATTAGAAACAACTTTACAATATCAACTCTTGAGTACAATCAAGAGGATATATTCTATAATTGAGTCACACCAAGAGAAAACTATTAACTTTTTGGCAAGTGTACCAATTTGTTATAAGTAGTATATGAATGTTTCAAGTATTATTTCTTACAAGATTTGTGTTTGATTGTCTAATAATGTTTAATTATCAACTTCAACTTGGGTAACAATGATGATTAAATTCATTAGTAAGGAAACATATTGTGACAACACTGAAGTTTAGAAAATTTGATTAAGACAAAGATGAAGCTTCATTAGAATTGGGTTTAATGAATCACTTATAATAAAACTCTATACAACATATCACTATTTCATTCAAACATTCATCAAGGTATACTAGTTATAATTCCTTAAGAACAAGTTCTAAATATATATGCTAAATTACTAATTCCTTATTCCATTCAACATACAATTTGTAGTAGATTCAAATGTATATAAATGACCAAGAAGAATTGATACCATTCCTAAAACCAATTCTTTTAGGTGTTCTATATATGTTCATGTTTAAAGTTACTTTCCAGTAACCAGACACATTAAAATTGCATTATATTTCCATATAACGACCTTAAATTTAAGACAGAGCATATGAACAAATAAATATTTTATTGCACAAGAATTTTACATCAAAATGAGTTCACTGCATCCAATCCTAATGAAAAATTAAATTAGCTACTCCTAGTCATCTAGAACATACAAGTTTGATGAAATTTGATGGAAGAATGACATCTTGATGCCACAAAGTAACCTTTGACAATTTCCTTAAGTTTTCTCGTGTTTCCACAATAAGACTCCCACTATTTCTTTATTTATTGACTAAATAACAACTCCCAAAATTACACAACTCGCTGAGCGAGTACGTATGATTCGCTAGGCAAGAACTCAACTATTGCACTGTTAATTGATCCCACTCGTTAAGCGAGCCACTCTACTCGACGAGCAAGTGTCCTTCTTCTTAGCTGAGTGAACCAGTGGCTGAGTGAGAAGATCCTGACAGATTCTTAATGATGTTATATTTTCCTATGCATTGACCTAACATAAACTTACCTAACAACATAACAAAAGAAGAAAATATTATATCTTACACTAGTGCAGTTGAGGGAAACGACAGCGGTTATTTTCAGTTATAGACAGCGGTTCCGCAACCGAGACATATACAAACAAGGCAAAAAGAGATAGGCTTTTTGCCTCGATTGTGAACTGAGGCAAAAAGGGGTACGATTTTGCCTCGACTCATGAATAGCCGAAGCAGTACAATTTTTCCTTTTTATATATTTTTTTTCTCGAAGGACTTTTCGCCTCGGTTCCTACTGAACCGAGGCAGTATCTCTTCCTTTGATTTAAGGTAAATTCCCATTATAGATATCATTATTTAAGGTGAACGTTCGCATATTAGGTTCTCAACTATTCTACAATCGAATTGATTGAATTAAAATAAAAGCAATAGTTTGAATTGTATGAAAAAAAGTGTGCAAATAATGATTACTAACTATTTCATTTTAGAATAAAAGAACTATACAACATAAAAAAAAACTATTTCAACATGAATTTTGCCGAAATCAAATCCTTTCAAAATGAACATTGGATATACTTCCAAAAATCATTAAAAACTTCAATATTGTATTTAAAACACCAAAAGTACTTGTTTCCTATAATATTTAGTAAGTTGAATAGAAGAAAATGTTCAACCTCCGCGTGCCAAGCATAAAATAGAATGTCACCAAATACCTATAACGATGAAAAAATGCTTCCAAACCAAAGGCCTATGGCAAAATGCATGCCAATTCTCGAGCTCATTAGTTTTCCATCCCAAAACCTTTGACATGATTTTGGAAAAAGGAGTTGTTTCTGAGACTTCAGTCTTGATTAATAATTTTTTTACGAAAGCAATTTTTTTCACTCATCACAAGGAAATGACAATAAATTATTAATGCCAGCACACGAAAAAGAAAACTCTTTGAAACAAACATATTGGTTTCAAGCACTTAAAGTTAATTCAAATCCAAAAATCCCTTTACAACATCAATTACATCTCAGAGTAAATAACAGTAACAAAATATATCAAACAAACAGGCCAAAAATATCGAATCAAGACGTTCCAAAGAAACAAATTCCCTTTGGGAATTTGATCGAATAGTTGATGGGCATTCCAAATAGAGTTACAAATGCTATAAAAATTTACCAATTTGGTGGCCAAATCTTGATTGTAAAGCAACACCCAGGTCCTAAAGCCTTGACAGAGATACAAGACTCAAGCCTCCGCCGCCATGGACGATCCACCGTACGTTGTAGAAGATCCCCGAAATTTACCAATTGCAGAAGATCGCGATTTTCGGCACCACACTTGCCTCCCTCATCCAGCGCTTCTCCACTTCCCCCTCCACCATCCACGGCCTCCTCTTCGGCCACGTCACCCACCTTCCCACCACACCCTCCGACGACTCTTCCTATGTCGTCCCAACCCTCCTCGCCACCGTCACCGACTTCCTCTACTCCCCCTCCTTCCATGAATCCTTCGATACTGTCATCCCCTATGCCCTCCACCCTCACTCCTCCATCCTTGCGTGGTTATCCGCTCGTCTTAGATCTGCCCTCCGCCCCTCCATGCGCGAGTTCTCCGTCACCTCCTCCCTTTTGTCTCTCTCTCAATTCTCTGTCTCAATCAATAACTCAAACCCAAACCTAAAGTCAAATTCCCCTGAACAACCTTCTCTCTTCCCTCCTTGTGTCTTCCTCCTCCTAGCTTCCCCTCTCTTCCACAACACGCCCTTCTCGCACGTGCACACGCACGAGTACCACGCCTTCCAGTTCTTTACCGAGGCCCGGTGGTTCGAGCCCCGTTCCCTCGACATCGTCAACATCGATCCTGCCTTCCGCGGCCACTACGGTGCTTTCAGCCCGACCTCGAGCCTCTCACACTCGACTGAGAGGGGTGGATGGATTTGCATAAGGGTTTTATGCTTCGATTTCATAAATAACCAAGACAGTAGAGAGTATAGGCTTCGGTTTCCATTGAACCGAGGCATATAAGTTCGCCTTAATTACAAAAATGCTGTCGCGTTTTAATATGCTTCGGTTTTGTGAAAATCGAGACATATTAAGCGCGTTAAAAGACTATTTTTTTCCTAGTGTTAATATGAGGAAAACACATAACTCATGAATAAATACAAATTTGAAAGTATTAATAAGTATGAATAATAAGTATTTTTCACACTATCATAAACTAATGAATACAACTCTTGAACATTCAAGAAAAAATAATTGAAAATACTCTAGCAACTAAAAAAATATAAATATGTTACTAGATACATAACAAAAGAAACATAAAGTAATTCAACAAAACATCACAATCTTTTAAAATATTTTTTGAACAATCTTAAAGCACTCTTTTAACAAATGAAAGTAGCTAAAAACAATATCAAATAAAGGTTGTAATATTGCTTTTAAAAGTATATAAGATAAAAGAGTGAACCAAATATTCTATTTATATAGTTATGAAAATTAAAAAATAGTTTCAAACACATTTAATGGATGGTCCGATAGTGGTCCGACAACGGGTGGAAACATAAATGCCCACTTAGAACTCGCTAGGATAGGCTATAACTATGGCTCTGATACCATATTAGAAAGTGGGTTTAAGCCTAACTTACTTATATATTATAATTTGACCTTATCTCTAGTCGATGTGGGACTTCCAACACACCCCCTTCACATCGAAGTATAGACATCTCGTGTGTAATAGTAGAAATTGGGTGGTCTGATAACTGCCCGATAGCGTGTGGAATAGAAGAATAGAATTCCCACATAGAACTCGCTAGGATAGGCTCTAACGATACTCTGATACCATATTAAGAGAGGTGAGTTTTTAAGTCATACTTAAATCCACTTTTTAATATGGTATTAAAATATATTGTAACAAATTTTTGAATTCATTATTAAATAACTATAAAATCATCCATAAATTCTTTATATATCATGAGAAAAACGTTAAAAGTTAGACTTAAAATAAGTTCAATTTAAAACATATAAATAAAAGATAATCTTTAGTTAATATAGATCAAAGTGCCAAATTTTGAAATGATGAGTCAAATCTTGATAAATTATTGAGTATGGTGTAAATTCAGAAAGTGGATGGAAGCTTTTGTCTTTGTACTTGAACTTCGGCTATTCCATGCATATTGTAATGAAGTAATTTAATTCAAATGCACAAAACGGCAAACTGTACGGTGCCCAAAGCCACTTGTTCTTCGTCCTCAGAATATTTCATAGCCGAATTGTATCACTAAGTTTTCTTCAAGTTAGTCTTAATTTTTTCCACTAAATAAAACTCAACAATGATGTGTGCCATTATAGTATTTGATTAGGCCGCAGGGATCTTTATTGTTTGTCTATTGCGTTGAATCGACCTATTTTGAGATCTTAGATGAGTTTCATTTTTGGCCAACATTTGCAATATTCTCTACATTGTTTAATTTTGTTACCACTTTCATGCTCCTAAGTCAAACTAGTTCACCATTAAATACTCATGCAGTTCTAGAAACTTAAATTGCATCCCTTGTGTCAATTTCAATGGGAGAATCTACTATGACCCAGATGAATCGAAGACAAGAATACGATGTCAGACAAATTTGGTTTTGGATTTTCAGGGATTCAAGAACTGAGAAACTCACTCCATTGGAGATTATGCTTCGGTCATTTTTAACCAAACTCGTTGAAAAGTCAAAGTGGTGTTTGGATTTTATGGAACGTGACGTGGAAGTGGATTGAAAGGTCAAACCCAAGTTTGATTGAGAGACATACCATCCAATCTAATATATAATTTGCAAGAAAAAAAACAAATTAAAAGAATGTACGGACAATGAAATTTTTCATAAGGGTTTAATAGGAATCCCCTTTAAATAAATGCGAGAAATACAAGATTTTCAAGATAAACGCCCATTCATCGTATATCTCAATTTTAATATAATACAAATTTAGTGTAAAATTTTTAATTTTATTAATTTTATGTGAATTCTAATAATGATTGAGGTAATTAAACAATTGTTTGATCTTTAATAAGTATTACGTATGTTTATTATAAAAAATAAAATTAAAATGCACAATTATTAAAGATAAAAAAATGTGCTCAATTATATTAATTTTAACAAACTTGAAACAAAACTAATAAAATTAAAGTTATGTATTAAAAANTTGAGCGAGTACGTATGATTCGCTAGGCAAGAACTCAATTATTGCACTGTTAATTGATCCCACTCGTTAAGCGAGCCACTCTACTCGACGAGCAAGTGTCCTTCTTCTTAACTGAGTGAACCAGTGGCTGAGTGAGAAGATCTTGACGGATTCTTAATGATGCTTCATTTTCCTGTGCATTGACCTAACATAAACTTACCTAACAACATAACAAAAGAAGAAAATATTATATCTTACACTAGTGCAGTTGAGGGAAACGACAGCGGTTATTTTCAGTTATAGACAGCGGTTCCGCAACCGAGACATATACAAACAAGGCAAAAAGAGATAGGCTTTTTGCCTCGATTGTGAACTGAGGCAAAAAGGGGTACGATTTTGCCTCGACTCATGAATAGCCGAAGCAGTACAATTTTTCCTTTTTATATATTTTTTTTCTCGAAGGACTTTTCGCCTCGGTTCCTACTGAACCGAGGCAGTATCTCTTCCTTTGATTTAAGGTAAATTCCCATTATAGATATCATTATTTAAGGTGAACGTTCGCATATTAGGTTCTCAACTATTCTACAATCGAATTGATTGAATTAAAATAAAAGCAATAGTTTGAATTGTATGAAAAAAAGTGTGCAAATAATGATTACTAACTATTTCATTTTAGAATAAAAGAACTATACAACATAAAAAAAAACTATTTCAACATGAATTTTGCCGAAATCAAATCCTTTCAAAATGAACATTGGATATACTTCCAAAAATCATTAAAAACTTCAATATTGTATTTAAAACACCAAAAGTACTTGTTTCCTATAATATTTAGTAAGTTGAATAGAAGAAAATGTTCAACCTCCGCGTGCCAAGCATAAAATAGAATGTCACCAAATACCTATAACGATGAAAAAATGCTTCCAAACCAAAGGCCTATGGCAAAATGCATGCCAATTCTCGAGCTCATTAGTTTTCCATCCCAAAACCTTTGACATGATTTTGGAAAAAGGAGTTGTTTCTGAGACTTCAGTCTTGATTAATAATTTTTTTACGAAAGCAATTTTTTTCACTCATCACAAGGAAATGACAATAAATTATTAATGCCAGCACACGAAAAAGAAAACTCTTTGAAACAAACATATTGGTTTCAAGCACTTAAAGTTAATTCAAATCCAAAAATCCCTTTACAACATCAATTACATCTCAGAGTAAATAACAGTAACAAAAAATATTAAACAAACAGGCCAAAAATACCGAATCAAGACGTTCCAAAGAAACAAATTCCCTTTGGGAATTTGATCGAATAGTTGATGGGCATTCCAAATAAAGTTACAAATGCTGTAAAAATTTACCAGTTTGGTGGCCAAATCTTGATTATGAAGCAATACCCAGGTCCTAAAGCCTTGACAGAGATACAAGACTCAAGCCTCCACCGCCATGGACGATCCACCGTACATTGTAGAAGATCCCCGAAATTTACCAATTACAGAAGAATGCAATTTCCGGCGCCACACTTGCCTCCCTCATCCATCGCTTCTCCACTTCCCCCTCCACCATCCACAGCCTCCTTTTCGGCCACGTCACCCACCTTCCCACCACACCCTCCGACGACTCTTCCTCTGTCGTCCCCACCCTCCTCGCCACCGTCACCGACTTCCTCTACTCCCCCTCTTTCCATGAATCCTTCGGCGCTGTCATCCCCTATGCCCTCCACCCTCGCTCCTCCGTCCTTGCGTGGTTCTCCGCTCATCTCAGATCTGCCCTCCGCCCCTCCATGCGCGAGTATGCGTGAGTTCTCCGTCACCTCCTCCCTCTCGTCTCTCTCTCAATTCTCTACCTCAATCGATAACTCAAACCCAAACCTAAAGTCAAATTCCCCTGAACAACCTTATCTCTTCCCTCCCTGTGTCTTCCTCCTGCTAGCTTCCCCTTCCTTCGACAACGCGCCCTTCTCGCACGTGCACACGCACGAGTACCGCGCCTTCCAGTTCCGCACCGGGGCCCAGTGGTTCGAGCCCCGTTCCCTCGACGTCGTCAACATCGGCCCTGCCTTCCGCGGCCACTATGGTGCTTTCAGCCCGACCTCGAGCCTCTCACACTCGACTGAGAGGGGTGGATGGATTTGTAGAGGGGTTTTATGCTTCGGTTTGATAAATAACCAAGATAGTAGAGAGTATAGGCTTTGGTTTCCATTGAACCGAGACATATAAGTTCGCCTTAATTACAAAAATGTTATCGCGTTTTAATATGCTTCGGTTTTGTGAAAACCGAGGCATATTAAGCGCGTTAAAAGACTATTTTTTTACTAGTGTTAATATGAGGAAAACACATAACTCATGAATAAATACAAATTTGAAAGTATTAATAAGTATGAATAATAAGTATTTTTCACACTATCATAAACTAACGAATACAACTCTTGAACATTCAAGAAAAAATAATTGAAAATACTCTAGCAACTAAAAAAATATAAATATGTTACTAGATACATAACAAAAGAAACATAAAGTAATTCAACAAAACATCACAATCTTTTAAAATATTTTTTGAACAATCTTAAAGCACTCTTTTAACAAATGAAAGTAGCTAAAAACAATATCAAATAAAGGTTGTAATATTGCTTTTAAAAGTATATAAGATAAAAGAGTGAACCAAATATTCTATTTATATAGTTATGAAAATTAAAAAATAGTTTCAAACACATTTAATGGATGGTCCGATAGTGGTCCGACAACGGGTGGAAACATAAATGCCCACTTAGAACTCGCTAGGATAGGCTATAACTATGGCTCTGATACCATATTAGAAAGTGGGTTTAAGCCTAACTTACTTATATATTATAATTTGACCTTATCTCTAGTCGATGTGGGACTTCCAACACACCCCCTTCACATCGAAGTATAGACATCTCGTGTGTAATAGTAGAAATTGGGTGGTCTGATAACTGCCCGATAGCGTGTGGAATAGAAGAATAGAATTCCCACATAGAACTCGCTAGGATAGGCTCTAACGATACTCTGATACCATATTAAGAGAGGTGAGTTTTTAAGTCATACTTAAATCCACTTTTTAATATGGTATTAAAATATATTGTAACAAATTTTTGAATTCATTATTAAATAACTATAAAATCATCCATAAATTCTTTATATATCATGAGAAAAACGTTAAAAGTTAGACTTAAAATAAGTTCAATTTAAAACATATAAATAAAAGATAATCTTTAGTTAATATAGATCAAAGTGCCAAATTTTGAAATGATGAGTCAAATCTTGATAAATTATTGAGTATGGTGTAAATTCAGAAAGTGGATGGAAGCTTTTGTCTTTGTACTTGAACTTCGGCTATTCCATGCATATTGTAATGAAGTAATTTAATTCAAATGCACAAAACGGCAAACTGTACGGTGCCCAAAGCCACTTGTTCTTCGTCCTCAGAATATTTCATAGCCGAATTGTATCACTAAGTTTTCTTCAAGTTAGTCTTAATTTTTTCCACTAAATAAAACTCAACAATGATGTGTGCCATTATAGTATTTGATTAGGCCGCAGGGATCTTTATTGTTTGTCTATTGCGTTGAATCGACCTATTTTGAGATCTTAGATGAGTTTCATTTTTGGCCAACATTTGCAATATTCTCTACATTGTTTAATTTTGTTACCACTTTCATGCTCCTAAGTCAAACTAGTTCACCATTAAATACTCATGCAGTTCTAGAAACTTAAATTGCATCCCTTGTGTCAATTTCAATGGGAGAATCTACTATGACCCAGATGAATCGAAGACAAGAATACGATGTCAGACAAATTTGGTTTTGGATTTTCAGGGATTCAAGAACTGAGAAACTCACTCCATTGGAGATTATGCTTCGGTCATTTTTAACCAAACTCGTTGAAAAGTCAAAGTGGTGTTTGGATTTTATGGAACGTGACGTGGAAGTGGATTGAAAGGTCAAACCCAAGTTTGATTGAGAGACATACCATCCAATCTAATATATAATTTGCAAGAAAAAAAACAAATTAAAAGAATGTACGGACAATGAAATTTTTCATAAGGGTTTAATAGGAATCCCCTTTAAATAAATGCGAGAAATACAAGATTTTCAAGATAAACGCCCATTCATCGTATATCTCAATTTTAATATAATACAAATTTAGTGTAAAATTTTTAATTTTATTAATTTTATGTGAATTCTAATAATGATTGAGGTAATTAAACAATTGTTTGATCTTTAATAAGTATTACGTATGTTTATTATAAAAAATAAAATTAAAATGCACAATTATTAAAGATAAAAAAATGTGCTCAATTATATTAATTTTAACAAACTTGAAACAAAACTAATAAAATTAAAGTTATGTATTAAAAATCAAATATAATAATACTTATCTTATTGAATCAATTATTTATCCATTGAAAATATATAAGTATTTGCGTTAAATATGTTAAATATTGCTATTAGTATAAATATATTTAAACAAATCTTTTAATCCACTACTTCTAATATAATCCAGTTATACTTTTGACTAATTTAGTTAAATTAAGCTGATTTTTATTTGACATTTTAATTATATTTATACTTTTAATTTGATTAAGAACAAGTGCAAGAGTTTCAAATTCACTCAATTATATAACAAAACATTGTTTGTTTAATATAGTTAATTCTATTAATGTTGTTTTATAAATATTATGAGAAAATATTACAAGAAAATATTTTATGACACGTGCTTTCTTAAAATCACATTCATTTCAATTGGTTGAAAAACATATTTATGATTTCTATTTTAACATCCGAGTAATTTAAGAATCATTGTTTGTTATAAATATTTCTATTAGTCTTTAAGAATTAACAAATGTGAAAATATTAATATAAATTTACTTTTATTGTTTAAAGTTAAAATAGTAACAATATTTTATTTTCAATTACTCAATTGGATTATCCCACTCTCTAATGCCCTGCTCCGATTCCTCTTTTCCTCTCTCTCCCTCTTATATATTTTTTTTATTATTTTTTTTAATTTTCTTCCTCCATTCATCATCTCTTTTGCAGAGAATCTAGTAGCACTTCATAATAGTTGAGTGATGAAGAACATTTATGCATGATAGAATTTTCAAACAAATTAAGTTCCTATCAATTTTAAAAAACATTTGTTCTCTTTTTTCGTATGATTTAATTGCTTACTTTTAATAGAACAAATAATTTAAATATGAACATGACTTGGTCATTAATTTTTTTTTTGTCGGGATTGTGATTAATTGAAAAATTATTTAAATATTGTTGGATTTGAAAAATGATTGTTTAAAATATTCTAAATTGAATATTGTTATTAATGAATTAATTTAGTAACTAGATTATGCATATTAATAATATGGTTTACTTAAATAGAGTTTTGAATATAGTTTAGATAAGTTGAGTAAATTTATAATTTTTTTTATGATAAATCATGAATTTGGTGTGAGTATAAATATTAAGTAACAATGGTTGATTTGAATGAATAAAAAATGATGTTTAGACATGGTTTGGATTAATATTTTGAATTGTTTAGAAATTGTATTATTAAAGTAATTTTGAAAATAACTTTGAAACTGATTGATCTTACTCGAGACTGATATTTTTATATTTGCAAGATTTTTTTATATTTGTGTTCAAGTTGAAGATTTTCGCTCAAGTAAAAATAGAACATAGATTTAAACCTTACTCATGATCCTATTTTTCTCAACTGGAAATAAAAATAATGTTACTTTTAATCATATTTTTACTTAAGTGAACATAGCACTGCAACTCAATCTTTATATCTACCTAATTTTTGCGCAAGCGAACATATTTTCACTCTAAGTAAAACAATTATTTGTTTCTTTTTTCTCTTCTATTTTATTTGGTGGATTATATTTGCATGTATATTATAAATGAAAAATAAATATTATTTTGTATATTTAACTTATTCATGTTTTTTTGTTTTAGTGAATTATGTTGTATGAAAATTATTATTGAGAAAAATAAAATTTATATAAATTTATTATCGCATATATGAGATGATATGGAAATTGTTGTTTGATTCATATATTAAGTATGGATACCTATGATCTAAGTAACATATGTAAAGATATCATATGATAATAACTCTAGGGAAGATCACGACATATGTGTGACATGACATATAATGAACTTACCATAATCAATTATTCTTGGATTTATTTGTAAATTCAAACTTTCGACGGGACAAAATGTTATTATATGGTAAAATATACTTAATATAAATATTTCGAAAGACTTTAATTGATATTGTTAAATATATTTTGTCATATAAATCTAAATGTAGTATCTGTAATTTTTGTGTGTTGTGATTAATTGAAATTGAATTGTTTATGAATATTATTAATAAAGTCGTTTTTTTATATCATTATTCCTGTGTTGTTTTATTTTAGGGTTAAATATGTTTTTAGTCCCTAAACTATTGGACATTTTTTGTTTTCGTCCCATTTTTCAAAGTAAGGTACAATTTGATCTCATTCTTTTCGAAACGTTCGTTTTAGTCCTCGGAATTTTGGTTTTAGTCCTTATTTGTTGCTAAATGAGGACCAAATTTTTAAACAGTGTTTAGTTTTCGAGAATTAAAACGAACGTTTCTAAAAGAATGAGGACTAAATTGTACCTTACTTTGAAAGAGGGACGAAAACCAGAAACGGCCAATAGTTTAGGGACTAAAAACATATTTAACACTTTATTTTATAAGATGAGATAACTATACATAAATGTTTTGTTTTATTTTATGAGATGAGATAGCTATACATAAAGTGTAGGGAAAAACGTATAAAATTTTTCTTTTATTTTAATTATTTGTATAAATATTTTTATTTATACATATATTTTGGTATATTTTTAAATTGTATTGTATAATAAGTATTATACATACTCTTTAATGGATTTATAATATAGTTAATAATTTACTTATTAGAATGCTAAAACTTATTTCTTAAATTAAGACCATTAATCTACATAGACAATTTTTTTTAATCAAAATAATAAAAGTCTATTTTTTTTTTTCACTTTGGAACAAGGGCTGTGCAGGGGTCAAAGTGGCTTCGCACTGTTAGAGAAATGAACAGTTTATATCTACTTGATTACGGGCCTTCGTTATTTCCACCTGCAAACCCATAACGAAAGTTGGCTTAGCATAAAAGACTCAGGCTATTGCTTTCTTCACCCTCACAATTACTGAATGCATCTCTACAATAACTGTACCACCACTTCTCTCGTTGCTTTCGTTATCACCACCGCAAAGAAAGAAAAAGAGAGGGAGAACATGGAAGAGGAAGAAGAGAAAATGTGAAAAAAACTTGTTCTAGAAAACTTTTTTCAAAATACATTTGGGTGTTGCTCCCTCCATCACTACCCCTTCTCCCTCCACCTCCCCAAAAAATTTATAATGACAAAATTATCTTTTAATTTTTAACCATTCTACTTTTAATTTTATTTATTTACCAAACCCTAAATCATCCCTCAATTTCCATAAATGATAAGGAAGGAAATGTTAGATGAGTTAAAAATACAAAATTAAAGTCAATAAGTACATTAAACATAATTTATTACTATAAAAAAAACTAAGTTAAAATCTATAAATAAAGCATATGGAAAGTGCATTTGTTGTAGAATAAAACTATAAACATGTATACAAAATATGTGTCATCACTAATAGACTAAATCCTTTGAAATCTACCTCTTCCATTTCTTCATCATCCAAGGATCATATTATAGGCACATACAAAGTTGTAGGCAAGATAGACTTAGGTCAAAGATTGAGCAAGAAAGTAGTCATTGCCTTCATTGAGCAACTTCTTGAAGAGCTCTCTCACGGGCTTGCAGTGTTGGTCCAAGTAAAGCATCAACGACACCTAAAGCCACCTTTGTATGACATTCCTAGTCTAGAGAACAAAAACATGAATTTGAGGCTCAAAAGAAGAAAAAAAAGAGAAAATTATGGATCAAGTTGGTAAGACCAATGAGAATGCATGCTTAATCTGAGTGAGGAATAATTGAATAGATGTGAAGGCACAACGTCTTTAGTTTGAATGACCTCTTAACCTTTGTAGAGATTAAAAGGTAAGCATGATTGAGGTTGATTAGTTTTTAAGCATGAAAAAAAGTAGAAGGGTGTTGCATAAAACCAAAAGAAAATCATTTATCTTTTAGAAATCTTTCAAATTCCTTAAAGAAGTGTTGTCATTTGATTCCTTTCCCATGAAGCATTGTTGTTATTGTTTGTAGTTTGAAGATGTGTTCAAAAAATTTTGTTTGCCGACAAATCTTAAGGATTGGTTAAGAGTACTAAAGGAGTTTATCTTAACGTGGTTTGCTTGACCCAATGAGTGATCAATTATAAGGAGTAAGATATAATAATGATTTCAATTAAGCTTAGACGAGTACTGAAGGGGAGATTTATTGAGGGGGATTTGTGATGTTCCCAAGGGCTTATCCATTCTAGAAAAGTTCTTTTACATGGGAAAAACAACATGAAGTGATTTGTCATATACAAAAGAGGTTGGGCATGACATATNGTTCTTTACCGAGGCCCGGTGGTTCGAGCCCCGTTCCCTCGACATCGTCAACATCGATCCTGCCTTCCGCGGCCACTACGGTGCTTTCAGCCCGACCTCGAGCCTCTCACACTCGACTGAGAGGGGTGGATGGATTTGCATAAGGGTTTTATGCTTCGATTTCATAAATAACCAAGACAGTAGAGAGTATAGGCTTCGGTTTCCATTGAACCGAGGCATATAAGTTCGCCTTAATTACAAAAATGCTGTCGCGTTTTAATATGCTTCGGTTTTGTGAAAATCGAGACATATTAAGCGCGTTAAAAGACTATTTTTTTCCTAGTGTTAATATGAGGAAAACACATAACTCATGAATAAATACAAATTTGAAAGTATTAATAAGTATGAATAATAAGTATTTTTCACACTATCATAAACTAATGAATACAACTCTTGAACATTCAAGAAAAAATAATTGAAAATACTCTAGCAACTAAAAAAATATAAATATGTTACTAGATACATAACAAAAGAAACATAAAGTAATTCAACAAAACATCACAATCTTTTAAAATATTTTTTGAACAATCTTAAAGCACTCTTTTAACAAATGAAAGTAGCTAAAAACAATATCAAATAAAGGTTGTAATATTGCTTTTAAAAGTATATAAGATAAAAGAGTGAACCAAATATTCTATTTATATAGTTATGAAAATTAAAAAATAGTTTCAAACACATTTAATGGATGGTCCGATAGTGGTCCGACAACGGGTGGAAACATAAATGCCCACTTAGAACTCGCTAGGATAGGCTATAACTATGGCTCTGATACCATATTAGAAAGTGGGTTTAAGCCTAACTTACTTATATATTATAATTTGACCTTATCTCTAGTCGATGTGGGACTTCCAACACACCCCCTTCACATCGAAGTATAGACATCTCGTGTGTAATAGTAGAAATTGGGTGGTCTGATAACTGCCCGATAGCGTGTGGAATAGAAGAATAGAATTCCCACATAGAACTCGCTAGGATAGGCTCTAACGATACTCTGATACCATATTAAGAGAGGTGAGTTTTTAAGTCATACTTAAATCCACTTTTTAATATGGTATTAAAATATATTGTAACAAATTTTTGAATTCATTATTAAATAACTATAAAATCATGCATAAATTCTTTATATATCATGAGAAAAATGTTAAAAATTAGACTTAAAATAAGTTCAATTTAAAAGATATAAATAAAAGATAATATTTAGTTAATATAGATCAAAAGTGCCAAATTTTGAAATGATGAGTCAAATCTTGATAAATTATTGAGTATGGTGTAAATTCAGAAAGTGGATGGAAGCTTTTGTCTTTGTACTTGAACTTCGGCTATTCCATGCATATTGTAATGAAGTAATTTAATTCAAATGCACAAAACGGCAAACTGTACGGTGCCCAAAGCCACTTGTTCTTCGTCCTCAGAATATTTCATAGCCGAATTGTATCACTAAGTTTTCTTCAAGTTAGTCTTAATTTTTTCCACTAAATAAAACTCAACAATGATGTGTGCCATTATAGTATTTGATTAGGCCGCAGGGATCTTTATTGTTTGTCTATTGCGTTGAATCGACCTATTTTGAGATCTTAGATGAGTTTCATTTTTGGCCAACATTTGCAATATTCTCTACATTGTTTAATTTTGTTACCACTTTCATGCTCCTAAGTCAAACTAGTTCACCATTAAATACTCATGCAGTTCTAGAAACTTAAATTGCATCCCTTGTGTCAATTTCAATGGGAGAATCTACTATGACCCAGATGAATCGAAGACAAGAATACGATGTCAGACAAATTTGGTTTTGGATTTTCAGGGATTCAAGAACTGAGAAACTCACTCCATTGGAGATTATGCTTCGGTCATTTTTAACCAAACTCGTTGAAAAGTCAAAGTGGTGTTTGGATTTTATGGAACGTGACGTGGAAGTGGATTGAAAGGTCAAACCCAAGTTTGATTGAGAGACATACCATCCAATCTAATATATAATTTGCAAGAAAAAAAACAAATTAAAAGAATGTACGGACAATGAAATTTTTCATAAGGGTTTAATAGGAATCCCCTTTAAATAAATGCGAGAAATACAAGATTTTCAAGATAAACGCCCATTCATCGTATATCTCAATTTTAATATAATACAAATTTAGTGTAAAATTTTTAATTTTATTAATTTTATGTGAATTCTAATAATGATTGAGGTAATTAAACAATTGTTTGATCTTTAATAAGTATTACGTATGTTTATTATAAAAAATAAAATTAAAATGCACAATTATTAAAGATAAAAAAATGTGCTCAATTATATTAATTTTAACAAACTTGAAACAAAACTAATAAAATTAAAGTTATGTATTAAAAATCAAATATAATAATACTTATCTTATTGAATCAATTATTTATCCATTGAAAATATATAAGTATTTGCGTTAAATATGTTAAATATTGCTATTAGTATAAATATATTTAAACAAATCTTTTAATCCACTACTTCTAATATAATCCAGTTATACTTTTGACTAATTTAGTTAAATTAAGCTGATTTTTATTTGACATTTTAATTATATTTATACTTTTAATTTGATTAAGAACAAGTGCAAGAGTTTCAAATTCACTCAATTATATAACAAAACATTGTTTGTTTAATATAGTTAATTCTATTAATGTTGTTTTATAAATATTATGAGAAAATATTACAAGAAAATATTTTATGACACGTGCTTTCTTAAAATCACATTCATTTCAATTGGTTGAAAAACATATTTATGATTTCTATTTTAACATCCGAGTAATTTAAGAATCATTGTTTGTTATAAATATTTCTATTAGTCTTTAAGAATTAAAAAATGTGAAAATATTAATATAAATTTACTTTTATTGTTTAAAGTTAAAATAGTAACAATATTTTATTTTCAATTACTCAATTGGATTATCCCACTCTCTAATGCCCTGCTCCGATTCCTCTTTTCCTCTCTCTCCCTCTTATATATTTTTTTTATTATTTTTTTTAATTTTCTTCCTCCATTCATCATCTCTTTTGCAGAGAATCTAGTAGCACTTCATAATAGTTGAGTGATGAAGAACATTTATGCATGATAGAATTTTCAAACAAATTAAGTTCCTATCAATTTTAAAAAACATTTGTTCTCTTTTTTCGTATGATTTAATTGCTTACTTTTAATAGAACAAATAATTTAAATATGAACATGACTTAGTCATTAATTTTTTTTTTGTCGGGATTGTGATTAATTGAAAAATTATTTAAATATTGTTGGATTTGAAAAATGATTGTTTAAAATATTCTAAATTGAATATTGTTATTAATGAATTAATTTAGTAACTAGATTATGCATATTAATAATATGGTTTACTTAAATAGAGTTTTGAATATAGTTTAGATAAGTTGAGTAAATTTATAATTTTTTTTATGATAAATCATGAATTTGGTGTGAGTATAAATATTAAGTAACAATGGTTGATTTGAATGAATAAAAAATGATGTTTAGACATGGTTTGGATTAATATTTTGAATTGTTTAGAAATTGTATTATTAAAGTAATTTTGAAAATAACTTTGAAACTGATTGATCTTACTCGAGACTGATATTTTTATATTTGCAAGATTTTTTTATATTTGTGTTCAAGTTGAAGATTTTCGCTCAAGTAAAAATAGAACATAGATTTAAACCTTACTCATGATCCTATTTTTCTCAACTGGAAATAAAAATAATGTTACTTTTAATCATATTTTTACTTAAGTGAACATAGCACTGCAACTCAATCTTTATATCTACCTAATTTTTGCGCAAGCGAACATATTTTCACTCTAAGTAAAACAATTATTTGTTTCTTTTTTCTCTTCTATTTTATTTGGTGGATTATATTTGCATGTATATTATAAATGAAAAATAAATATTATTTTGTATATTTAACTTATTCATGTTTTTTTGTTTTAGTGAATTATGTTGTATGAAAATTATTATTGAGAAAAATAAAATTTATATAAATTTATTATCGCATATATGAGATGATATGGAAATTGTTGTTTGATTCATATATTAAGTATGGATACCTATGATCTAAGTAACATATGTAAAGATATCATATGATAATAACTCTAGGGAAGATCACGACATATGTGTGACATGACATATAATGAACTTACCATAATCAATTATTCTTGGATTTATTTGTAAATTCAAACTTTCGACGGGACAAAATGTTATTATATGGTAAAATATACTTAATATAAATATTTCGAAAGACTTTAATTGATATTGTTAAATATATTTTGTCATATAAATCTAAATGTAGTATCTGTAATTTTTGTGTGTTGTGATTAATTGAAATTGAATTGTTTATGAATATTATTAATAAAGTCGTTTTTTTATATCATTATTCCTGTGTTGTTTTATTTTAGGGTTAAATATGTTTTTAGTCCCTAAACTATTGGACATTTTTTGTTTTCGTCCCATTTTTCAAAGTAAGGTACAATTTGATCTCATTCTTTTCGAAACGTTCGTTTTAGTCCTCGGAATTTTGGTTTTAGTCCTCATTTTGTTGCTAAATGAGGACCAAATTTTTAAACGGTGTTAGTTTTAGAGGACTAAAACGAACATTTTCAGAAAGAATGAGGACCAAATTGTACCTTACTTTGAAAGAGGGACGAAAACCAGAAACGGCCAATAGTTTAGGGACTAAAAACATATTTAACACTTTATTTTATAAGATGAGATAACTATACATAAATGTTTTGTTTTATTTTATGAGATGAGATAGCTATACATAAAGTGTAGGGAAAAACGTATAAAATTTTTCTTTTATTTTAATTATTTGTATAAATATTTTTATTTATACATATATTTTGGTATATTTTTAAATTGTATTGTATAATAAGTATTATACATACTCTTTAATGGATTTATAATATAGTTAATAATTTACTTATTAGAATGCTAAAACTTATTTCTTAAATTAAGACCATTAATCTACATAGACAATTTTTTTTAATCAAAATAATAAAAGTCTATTTTTTTTTTTCACTTTGGAACAAGGGCTGTGCAGGGGTCAAAGTGGCTTCGCACTGTTAGAGAAATGAACAGTTTATATCTACTTGATTACGGGCCTTCGTTATTTCCACCTGCAAACCCATAACGAAAGTTGGCTTAGCATAAAAGACTCAGGCTATTGCTTTCTTCACCCTCACAATTACTGAATGCATCTCTACAATAACTGTACCACCACTTCTCTCGTTGCTTTCGTTATCACCACCGCAAAGAAAGAAAAAGAGAGGGAGAACATGGAAGAGGAAGAAGAGAAAATGTGAAAAAAACTTGTTCTAGAAAACTTTTTTCAAAATACATTTGGGTGTTGCTCCCTCCATCACAACCCCTTCTCCCTCCACCTCCCCAAAAAATTTATAATGACAAAATTATCTTTTAATTTTTAACCATTCTACTTTTAATTTTATTTATTTACCAAACCCTAAATCATCCCTCAATTTCCATAAATGATAAGGAAGGAAATGTTAGATGAGTTAAAAATACAAAATTAAAGTCAATAAGTACATTAAACATAATTTATTACTATAAAAAAAACTAAGTTAAAATCTATAAATAAAGCATATGGAAAGTGCATTTGTTGTAGAATAAAACTATAAACATGTATACAAAATATGTGTCATCACTAATAGACTAAATCCTTTGAAATCTACCTCTTCCATTTCTTCATCATCCAAGGATCATATTATAGGCACATACAAAGTTGTAGGCAAGATAGACTTAGGTCAAAGAATGAGCAAGAAAGTAGTCATTGCCTTCATTGAGCAACTTCTTGAAGAGCTCTCTCACGGGCTTGCAGTGTTGGTCCAAGTAAAGCATCAACGACACCTAAAGCCACCTTTGTATGACATTCCTAGTCTAGAGAACAAAAACATGAATTTGAGGCTCAAAAGAAGAAAAAAAAGAGAAAATTATGGATCAAGTTGGTAAGACCAATGAGAATGCATGCTTAATCTGAGTGAGGAATAATTGAATAGATGTGAAGGCACAACGTCTTTAGTTTGAATGACCTCTTAACCTTTGTAGAGATTAAAAGGTAAGCATGATTGAGGTTGATTAGTTTTAAAGCATGAAAAAAAGTAGAAGGGTGTTGCATAAAACCAAAAGAAAATCATTTATCTTTTAGAAATCTTTCAAATTCCTTAAAGAAGTGTTGTCATTTGATTCCTTTCCCATGAAGCATTGTTGTTATTGTTTGTAGTTTGAAGATGTGTTCAAAAAATTTTGTTTGCCGACAAATCTTAAGGATTGGTTAAGAGTACTAAAGGAGTTTATCTTAACGTGGTTTGCTTGACCCAATGAGTGATCAATTATAAGGAGTAAGATATAATAATGATTTCAATTAAGCTTAGACGAGTACTGAAGGGGAGATTTATTGAGGGGGATTTGTGATGTTCCCAAGGGCTTATCCATTCTAGAAAAGTTCTTTTACATGGGAAAAACAACATGAAGTGATTTGTCATATACAAAAGAGGTTGGGCATGACATATACGCTTCAAAGTATGACTATCTATTATCATATGTATCCGAAGCATACACTACTAAAGAGAGTTCTTCTTGGAATGAAACTTCAATGCCTTTTATTCTTAGTAAAGTGAGTCGCACAAGTGAACAATGATGTAGGAAGTAATCTAGTTTTGGATTAACTAGATTTATATAATTGCTTACGTGATGTGGCAAGCCACAAACTATGACATGTAAGTTTGAATAACCACTTGTGGAAGGGAATACTTACCAAAATTGTTAAGGAAAAGTTCACAATCTTCTCTTAGCATAATCATCTTTCATCTAATTTGGTTCTTATATGAAGTGTGCTCCCTTTGACTTGTGTTGAAGGTAACAAACTTTGCTTATGTGATACCGACACTTTTACAAAAAACTTAATATGAGTAGGAAGAACAAAGAAAACATAAACTTAGGATATAACTAGGATAGACAAGATAACATAAGGAATGTGAAAGATTTCTTGGTATAAAAATCTTTCTAAAAATTGAAAAAAATATTTTTAAAGTCAATTCTGCTCCTTCTATTATGCATGATATCGTGTCAAATTAAATACACATGAAAGTTGTAATGTGTTGAAACAACCCGAGAATTCTACATTAAGGTTTGTCATTTGATAAGAAATGCCCTTAAATGCTCCATTTTCTTTTAATTACACAAAGACTTAACAAACACATTAGTACTATAATACTATTTCATTTGACCAATTATGCATCTTAGAATTCAATCAAATTCAAATTTGACTTAATAAAATCAAAATGTTCTATAAACAATCCTTTACCCAATCCTTTACCCCTTGTTCATTTGAATGGATTTGGGGGAGAATGATTGAATAGATTTGAGAGGATTTGAAGGTAAATTTTTTTGTTGTTTATTTAAGTAGATTTCGAGGTAAGTGAGAATGAATTTGGAAATAAATTTTTTTAATCTGTCATATCAATCAAATCATACACTAATTCTCACAAACCTTAATTCCAAATCTATCCTCAATTACCTCCAAATCCACTCAAATAAACAAAAAAAAAAATTGTCTTCAAATCATCTCAAATCCATTCAATCACTCTCCCCAAAATCCATTCAAGTGAACAAAGCCTTAGTGAAGATATCAACATATTAATAACGTGTCTTAAAAAACTCAAATTCAAAAATATTTTTCTGAACATCAAAATCACGAATAAAGTGATATGTTACTTTTATATAAAATGTTGATAAAGTTTTTAGATAGATTGATTGTACTAATGTTGTTATAATATATAAGTATATTGAGTTTTTTTTTTCTTTATCTCTTAACATTAAAAAAAATCATTAAATAATAATCATTTTTAGAGACCAGAGATAATTAGTCACTATATTAAATAATTTCATATCATAAATTAAAATTATTGGTCTATTATGAATAAAAAAATATAATTAGTTTATGAATAAAGTCCAAGTTGTTTTCTATCAAGGTTTTAGCTACCAGAAAATTAATGTTTAAATTAGTCTCTAATTTAAAATTAGAGATTAATTTGTAATCAATCATAGTGAATATTTAAAAATTTTTTAATTAATGTTAAAACCAATTTAGAATTTAATTCACAAATTAGGAAGACCATTTTAGATACTAATAAATTTTAGTCTATAAATGATATCTAACTTAGTTAATATAATGATTAATTAATCTGGTCTCTAAAATGAATTGTTATTTAATAATTTTCTTATAGTCTATTACATGTTTGAATAAATTTAGTTTCATTTCTATAGATATTTTCACTTAAAACCTCACACTCTTTTTAATTAAAAATAACTAATTGATATTAAATTTTATTTAAAATTTAGATAAAATATATACTTTTGTAAATTTAATAATTTCTTCCATCCCATTATTATTTTTAAGTTTCTTTTTAATATTGTTTAATTATTTTTAATATTAACAATTTAATCTTTTTGTTCAGATGTGTTAGTGATGCATGATGGAATATATTGATCATATATTAATAACACACTTATGATATTACCACTTTTGATGATACAGATTGGTAAACTTATTTTTTTATCTATCTATATTAAATAAATAAAGATAGATAAGAAAACTATAAAAATTTACTATAAGTGAAACAAAGTGCTTATAGAGTTTTAAGACATAGCTATAAGATTATAATATGATGCTATATATTTCAAATAATAATGTTTCAATACTTTTTAGATATCAATGCTCATAATTTATTATTTATTATTGTATTGACAATGTTGAAATATGTACTTCCAATAGAATCATAGGGATGAAAGATCGCCGTCGCATACATTTTTTGGTCATATCTAGGTATCTATTATTCTATAACATTAAATGAGTTCAGATTTATCCAAATGTATAAAATTAGTTCCGAGAAATACGTATATACATAAAGCTGTCGCGCGGAATAATTTAACTGGAAAATATTGAATATGTTTTACATTTTTTTAATATGAAAAATTTATTTTAATTTCTGTGAAACCTTAATTTATTTAATTTTAATTCTTACATTTAATTATTAAAACATATTAAGTTGTTGATTAGAAATTAAAATAGAGCAACGACAAGCTAAAATCAAATTAATTTAAGTTATTAAAACTAATAACAAAATTTTTTCATTATTAAAAAAACATTTAAAAACAAAAGCGGCCCGAGTGTATCAAAATCCGAAGGAAATGGGTCAGTCCTCTCTCTCTCTCTCTCTCTCTCTCTCTGGTGTTTGCTTCTATGCCGACACAACAACGATATTACCTCAATTTTCTCTTGGCACGGTGCTGTTCGATAACGTTAGAAAGTAGCAGCATTTGATATGAAATGCACCTTCCTAACATGCCAAACTCCAAGCTTCCTTCTTTTCGTGACCCAGTTACGTAAACCATCCCACACTTGTCGAAGTACACTTCACATTGCTTGTCCCCAACAGAACATAGGTTTTATCCTTTAAACTTCCTCTTTTGTTTCTCTTCCGTTCTTCACTTTCCGTTCCTTCGTGGCCAAGATTGCGTAATTTTGTGGCAAAAGGCCAAAAGGGGTTCCGATTTTTGTGTGGTTGTGATGTTTTTGTTTGTTGACTAGTGACACTCAGTTCCTTTTCAAGCATAGTGGTTAGGGAAGTTGCTTTTTAAGACTAGGTAAGGTTACCGATTTGTCTGCTAGTGTTGGACTTTGCTTCAGGGATTGGGAAGAGTAATTAGTCCACCTTATTGACCCTTGTTGCCTTTATTATTGCTATCATTTTGGAATTTGGATCAATCACTTATACCATTTAGATAGAAGAAGATGAGGGGTGGGAGAAAGAGGAGTATGATAAAGCTTAAGTTTAGCAAGATCTACTCATTTGCTTGTGGTAGAACAACCTTGAAGAGAGAACATTCGCGGATTGGGGGACATGGTCATTCCAGGGTTGTTTTCTGCAATGAACCTGATAGGTTTGAGGTAGGGGTTTTGAATTATGCTGATAATTCTGTTAGGTCCACAAAATACACGGTTGCTACTTTATTGCCAAAGTCACTTTTTGAGCAGTTTAGGAGGGTGGCTAATTTCTATTTCTTGGTGGCTGGGATCTTGGCCTTCACAAAGCTTACTCCTTATACTGCTGTCAGTGCTATCCTTCCACTCTCTATCATCATTGGGGCAACTATGGTGAAAGAGGGTATTGAAGACTGGCGCAGGAAAAAGCAGGTAATTTTTTTTATAAAGTAAATTTCTTTAACTATGCAGCATGAGTATGTAGAGTCAAATTGAATTATACTGGTCTTCTCTTCTTAACGTTGGTCTGTGGTCTCCTCTTGTGTTTGAATGTATTTACATTTATTTTGCAACTTACTGTCTATGAAATCAGGTGTTTTTAATAGAGAGCTATACCGCCACTATAGCTGCATAGTGGTGCAAAGAGGCCCTTGCTTGCTACAGGGGCTGCCTTAGCAAAGTGGTCTTAGCAGGTTAAATAGCATGGCTATAGCTGTGCTAAAGCTCTCTGAAGAGATACATTAATGCTTTTTTAAGCATTTCAATTGTAGTAATGAAAATGATAAAGAAGACTTGAATTTGAAAGACCACGATTGATAATTGATGATTCCTTTCTAGTAGGAAACTTGTATTTTTTTTATATTTACTTGAATGTTTTGTTTGAAACACCTATTATATTTTGTTGTTAATTATGAATGCCTTTGTTTTTTCAGTACGTTCTTTATGAATTTTAGAATTTATATGTATATAGCATACACTATACAAATGTTTAGAAAATTCAAAATAGTAGCTATGGTGCTATAGTATTTCTGGTGCCAGCCACTAGGCGTAGCTGTTCGTCCAGGATTTAAAACTACTCATGAAATCTCTGAGACATATAATGTTTAATAGCGTAAATGATGTCAATAGCTTTTACTGAGCTATACAAGTGTTTTGTAAAATTTAAGGAAGATTCTATTTCACAGTAGCTTTATTGAATATGAGGACAGAAATTGAATATCAATTTTCATGACCTACAACAGACAGCTCTATTCTAGTTATGTGTTTAAACCAATGGAATAAGTTGTTGGAAAAGAATCTCTTAGACTCCTAGATATGTCAATTTCTAGCTGAACATGAAGAGTATTTAATAGTTTTTATAATGACAGTATAGTCAGATATATAAAATTCCAAAACAGTGTCTATTTATTCGTAATTCTACTACAATATTCCCTATATATGGCAAGCTATCAATTCAGGGTATATATTTTAGCTAATGGCATGCTTCTACAGGATATTGAGGTGAACAATAGAAGAGTTATATTGCATAAAGGTGATGGCATTTTTGAATATACTGAATGGAAGAATCTGAGAGTAGGGAATATAGTGAAGATAATGAAGGATGAATTCTTCCCTGCTGACCTCCTACTGCTTTCCTCCAGTTATGAGGATGCAGTATGCTATGTTGAGACCATGAACTTGGATGGTGAAACAAATTTGAAATTAAAACAAGGGTTGGATGTAACTTCTTCCTTACAGGAGGACTTCAAAATATGTGATTTTAGAGCTGTCATCAAATGTGAGGACCCAAATGCAAATCTGTATTCTTTTGTTGGAAGCATGGAGTTTGAAGAGCAAAAGTACCCTCTTTCTGCTCAGCAACTTCTTCTAAGAGACTCCAAACTTCGCAATACAGACTATGTGTTTGGAGCCGTCATCTTTACCGGTCATGACACAAAGGTTATTCAAAACTCCACTGATCCTCCTTCGAAAAGAAGCAAAATTGAGAAGAAGATGGATAAGATTATCTACTTCTTGTTTTGTGTTTTATTTCTAATTGCATTTGTTGGATCTATTATCTTTGGCATCATAACCAAAGGAGACCTGAAAAATGGGTTGATGAAAAGATGGTATCTAAGACCAGATAGTTCCACAATTTTCTTTGATCCAGAGAGAGCAGCTGCAGCTGCTATATTTCATTCTTTAACAGCCTTAATGTTATATAACTTCTTTATTCCTATCTCTCTGTATTTCTCAATAGAAATTGTCAAAGTCCTTCAGAGCATCTTCATCAATCAAGATATCCACATGTACTATGAAGAAGCAGACAAACCAGCTCGTGCTCGTACTTCAAACTTGAATGAGGAACTAGGCCAAGTTGACACAATACTTTCTGATAAAACTGGGACTCTGACCTGCAACTCAATGGAGTTCATCAAATGTTCTGTTGCTGGGGTAGCTTATGGTCATGGTGTAACAGAGGTTGAGCAAGTCACCGGAAGAAGTAACGGTTCACCTATTCTTCATGAGCATATTAATGGTCTAAAATCAAAATCTAATGAAAAGGGGGACTCTCCAGGTAGAAAAGAGCCTATCAAAGGTTTTAATTTTACAGACGAAAGGATAATGAATGGGAACTGGGTTAATGAGCCTTTTGCTGATGTTATACAAAAGTTTTTTCGCTTATTGGCAATTTGTCATACTGCCATACCAGAAATGGATGAAGAAACAGGAAATGTCTCATATGAGGCTGAATCTCCAGATGAAGCAGCATTTGTGATTGCTGCAAGTGAAGTTGGTTTTAAATTCTACAAAAGGACCCAGAATTGCTTGTCAACGTATGAGTTGGATCCTGTTTCTGGTAATGAAGTTGAAAGGTCAGCTGTTTTCAATTGCTTTGTCTGTTTATGATCTTGATATTTTGACTGCTGCATTTTTCCTATCCTAATCTACTTAAAATATTTTAGGATTAATTTTCATTGGGAAAGGCACATGCAGGTACCTAGTAACTTGTCATATGATGCTAATGGTTAATTTTCAATACAAAATTTTGGGTAGCAATTCTATATTCTGTTTCTCGGTAATCATTTGGCTATCCAGGAATGTGGAGTCTGATAGTGATACTTTTCAGTTCATGGATTGGCCAACCTATCATGAGAAATATTAGTAATATTACAATGACACAGTCTTTCTAATTGGTGAAATTCACGTGAATCTCAAAATGTGGGTGATTCTCTTATCTGACGCCATCTGTTGAGACCAAATTCACAGTGGGAGATGACACTGGTTTTCATTATACAACTGGGATGCACATGAATTTCATCCAATATGAAAAAAGATGTTGGAAGGAAAGTGTTATTGTGTGTTGCTATTTACTATTCACCTACTATTCTAAAGTTGTGTATAGCATAGGTGATTTGTAACCTTGGCTTACAATTATGTATGTGGATCCTAAAGTCTTACCTTCCTCATATGGTACTGTGGTCAAAGCAATTTTTTCCTTTCTGCATGTTTATTTATTATTGATTATGGTATTTGAAATTAGGGATCATGTTGTGAATTCAATGTGTACGTGGGTATTAGTGAAGAAGCTATAAATCATGGAAACTCTTCCTACTTGTGTTGTTAGAATGTTGACACTTTTTTGTCATTGACATTAAAAATATCCAACTGGTGTTAGATACTTCTCTCTCACTAATTGTCCTATACAAGAATTGTTGGCTTAAACACTTGGCCTAAAGCTTTGACACTTAAAACTGAACTTCAAAGACACTAGTATTGTAAAAGAAATAATCTTTTTCTAATATTTAGGTAGTTTGCTTGAAATATCGTATATTGAAAAAATAATGCTTCTCAATGTATCTGTTAGATATATTATCTTTATTTTAAATTTATATTTTATCTTTAATTAGTTTGTTATTATTTTTTATTTGTATTTTGGGCTTAGCCCATATTTCTTCTATTATAAATAGAGGACCCGTGTATATTCAATACACAAGGGAGATTAATCCCATATATAATTTTCACTATATTCAACTTGGTATCAGAGCAGGTTGTCTGAGTCTCTTCCTACTCTATTGCAGTGCCACCAGTGACCTTAAAAATCTCATATTTTCTGAAATACCTTAATGAGTAATCTTGTCTTTCTCAGCCTCAAGATCAAGCTTGTAATGCCTGACCTGGCCCTTCTTCAGTATTTTTGAAACAAGTTTCTTTTGTCTCGTACCATCTGTCCGGTGCTGCTGTCCGTCGGCCATCCACCGCCGACCGTCAACTGTTGGCCGTCCACCGCCGTCCGCCGTCGTCTTTGTCAGCACATTTTAGTTCGACGATTCCAGCTGCCCTCGGATGCGTGTTTGTCACGCGCCACTTTCTTGGTGTCGGAATCACACCGCGCCACGCTAGACCACCATCGCTCCCTCCATAGCAGCATCTTCGTTTTCTTTCCTTCTCACTAGATTCGCTGCAAGTTTCGCCTCGGGTCGATGACGATCCAGCTCGGCCCAAGATTCTCCTCCAGGTGTGCCAGCCACAGATTCCACCCATCGCACCTCGTGTTTCCACTTCGTCGCATTGGCGAGGGAGTAGTGGCAATAGCCAAGCAAGTCGTGTTGTTGTTGTTTGTGCTTCTTTTGAAGGGCTTTCTGCACCACCAATGATTTTGGTGGTTGTAACTTAGACCTAGGCAACTGTGATGCTCCTGTTGGGTGTCATTTATTTAAAGGTCTCCAAGGACAGTCGATGGTTAACACCAAGGAATTTCAATACCAAAGTCATGGGTTGAAGGTTGCTCAGGGAGTCTATTTTTTGGTGAGATTCAAAATCTTAGTCAACAATTTCACCAACCCTTTGTCAGATCTTTTTTTGGGTGCTTTGATGAATAATGGAGACCATCATGATCTTCCACTTTCACGAATTGTCATCAGCGCGTCGTCATTTTCGCCGTTCGCGGTGAGGGGGAGTATGTTTCTAGCCACTGCAAGTCCCACCAGTCAGAGATGGCAATCCCTGCAGTTTGTCCTCTGTAGGCCCCATCCTTACTTGATGGCAGTTCAGTCCCTGTAATTTTGTCGCTTTTAGCCACTACAGGCCCCATCAATCAGTGATGGCAATTTAGTATTGTAGTTTGTCGCTCTCTACCATTGTTGGTCATCATCCACTTTTATGGACATCTCCTTTCTCAAAGTCATTCTACTTGAAGTTTTATGGTACTAGTTGAAGTTTCGCAGTTGTCCACCACTGTCCAATCCATAAGCGGTTGTTAGTTGTTTGTCGACCTGGGATTGCACATATGTTTGCTGCACACCACTTAAATCAAATCATATATTTGAAATACAGTTTATTCCAAGCTTGGTTCATACAATCGTATACTCCAACTTGACGGGGGTGTTAGATATATTATCTTTATTTTATATTTATCTTTTATCTTTAGTTAGTTTGTTATTATTTCTTATTTGTATTTTGGGCTTAGCTCATATTTTTTCTATTATAAATAGAGGACTCTAGGTATATATTCAACACACAAGGAAGATTAATCCCATATATAATTTTCATTATATTCAATGTTTTTTTTTTTTATAGTGATTAATCTCCCTTGTGTGTTGACATAGGGTCCTCTGAAGAAATATGGACTAAGTCCAAAATATAAATAAGAAATAATAACAAACAAACTAAAAATAAAAGATAAATATAAAATAAATATAATATATCTAACCGTCTTGTTATTATTTTGAGAGCGGCTAATTGTATCATATAAAAATTGTAAAATTTAGCAAGGTTTACCAGGCTTTGAATATTTCACTTTGTACACTTTTACTATTACAACTACAGTAATTACCAAGTGTGTGACTTAATTAGCTGAAAATGAGTGGATACTTTTGTTGACCAAAAATAATGTAACGCTTATCGTCTGGTCCTAAGCGCAAATTTTAAGATGGTGTTAGAATTATTGTAGATCTATGGTTAGGCCATCTTCATTGCAACACTCTAGGATGGTAGCCTTGGGCGGGAGGGGATTGTTGGAAAATTGTCTTAATTGCAGTCACTCCCAGCCTGCTTTAATTGTGGTCAATTGGGGGGTTGTCTTAATTTTGGCCTCCAGGGAGATTATTTTACATTGACTAGAGATATGACTTAAATAAAATAGAGTGTATACGTGGTGGAAACCTTGACCACTTGAGCAAGTTTTTGAGGTTAAATAAGGCTCAAGCCCAAGCTCTAAGATGATATTAGAATTTATCCAAGGTCCATTGTTGGTCACCTGCATTGCTACACTTCAGTTCGATAGTCACAAGCATGAGGGAGAGTGTTGGAAAGTTAGCTTAATTGTGGTTGTTGAAAGAGACAAAAATAGATGGAAGAAATGCTGAACATCGTGTGTATGAACTACACAATAAAGTCCATTTCATGTAATTGATTGCAATAAATACAAATAATTGTAGTAGATTTTATTCCCATAGACATTATTTTTTTTATTCTAATAAATCTGATTCTGATAAGATATTCTTAATAGAGATTCTAATTAAATAAGGAAGCAAATCAAAACATACAAGAAGAATAACCGTGTCAGATCTTCGTAGATACTCTAAATATTATAAGATCTAATACCTTCAAATGTTTCTTATATTTCTAACACTTGTCCATAAGTTGAAGTTTACGAAGCTTTTATCTTGTCACAAGAAAATAATTAACTTCCCCGCAAATTAAAAATAAAAAACATAAAATTGAGAAAAAGTTGGGACCAGTCATCTGAAAATAGTCAGGGGCAAATGCATTCGGGAGAAGCTAGAGTCAGTACATCTCGGAAAACACCGAAGCCAGTGCATTTGGAAAGCTGGGTCCTGTGTGTCTGGGAAAAGCTAAGGCCCATGCATTAGAAAAGTGGCAAAGGTCTCAAAGGAAAAGGAAAATGTAAGCAACAACTATGAATTATAGGGACTTAAATTTCTAACAGATTCAGATGAGATTGGTTATAGAATTTTAGGATAACTGTTAGTTGAACGAAGGATGAACCAAATTCCAAATTCCAGCAATAATATGGGATTCATAAAACCACAATTAGTAAAATTTAACTTACCTTTTACTTATCCCCAATTAGATGATATACTTTTAATTATCTTAGTTCTTAATATGTTTTAATTTCTACCTCAATTACTAATAAATTTGTCTTTATAAGCTACAGAAGTGAGGATGTGAGAAATAACAATTTCTTTACTACTTAAAATAGATTATTCCTAATTCAATTATTATTTATAATTATTTGTGTTTTTGAGTTTACTTTCTTCATGTGAAGTAATTAATTTTGACTGGGTCAGATTAATTTCAATTAACAGGACATACAAGCTTCTCAATGTTTTAGAGTTTAGTAGTTCAAGGAAGCGAATGTCAGTGATAGTGAAAGATGAAGAAGGGAGAATTTTACTACTCTCTAAAGGTGCTGACAGGTCTGTGATTAAATTATTTATAGCCTTCAATACTTTGGAGTTCTTAACTGAGCATTCAACCTATTAACATGCCTTATATTTTCATGCAGTGTCATGTTTGAAAGGCTTGCCAACAATGGGAGGACGTTTGAAGAGAAAACAATGGAACATGTGCATCAATATGCTGATGCAGGTCTAAGGACTCTAATTCTTTCTTATCGTGAACTTGATGAAGAAGAATACAAGGAGTTTGATGGTAAATTGTCTGAAGTAAAAAATTCAGTCTCAGAAGACCGGGAAACACTGATTGAAGAATTATTGGATACGATTGAGAGGAATCTAATCCTTCTTGGTGCCACTGCTGTAGAGGACAAGCTCCAAAATGGGGTAGTTTAGAAAAAAATGTTAACATATGAAGATATATCCATTGGAATGCGACTCCGATAATAAGCCTAACAATATTGTTTTGCTAGGTTCCTGATTGTATCGACAAGCTAGCCCAAGCTAAGATTAAGGTTTGGGTTTTGACTGGAGATAAAATGGAGACTGCCATCAATATTGGGTACAATATTGTGATTATGTTTTTTTTTTATGTTGGATTTTGTGTTTGACATAATTTTCAAATGCAGTTTCTCTTGTCGCTTGCTTAGACAAGGAATGAAACAAATTATAATTCATTTGGATATTCCAGAAATTCAAGCGTTAGAAAAGGTTGGAGACAAGATGGCTGTTGTGAAGGTAAAATAAATGTATAGATGTAGTTTGCATATCGAAGGCTCCACGTAATTACATTGAACATATAACAAGATGGTTCTCTTAAAATATTCTAAATTCTCATAAGATCTTCTTTCATCGAGTTTATTTTGGGTGAATGTGCTTTACAATGCTGACAATTAAATTTATAATTCATGGATTAGTACATTCAAGTTTTGGGAATAAAGTGGCTTTACAATAACTGCTTTTATATGGAGTTTTACATTTTTCCTTCCAGAAGATAGAAAAAGACAATGCATGCTTGTCTGTTGCTTAGTTTTTTTAACCCTTAATCGATATTATAGGTTTTTTTATTCTGTTTCTTTCCTTTTCTTCTTTCTTTCCCTCTCAAACTTTTCTTTATCTCTTTGGAAGGGGTTGGTTGCTTGATGTCAAAGTTTCTGTCNACTACAGGCCCCATCAATCAGTGATGGCAATTTAGTATTGTAGTTTGTCGCTCTCTACCATTGTTGGTCATCATCCACTTTTATGGACATCTCCTTTCTCAAAGTCATTCTACTTGAAGTTTTATGGTACTAGTTGAAGTTTCGCAGTTGTCCACCACTGTCCAATCCATAAGCGGTTGTTAGTTGTTTGTCGACCTGGGATTGCACATATGTTTGCTGCACACCACTTAAATCAAATCATATATTTGAAATACAGTTTATTCCAAGCTTGGTTCATACAATCGTATACTCCAACTTGACGGGGGTGTTAGATATATTATCTTTATTTTATATTTATCTTTTATCTTTAGTTAGTTTGTTATTATTTCTTATTTGTATTTTGGGCTTAGCTCATATTTTTTCTATTATAAATAGAGGACTCTAGGTATATATTCAACACACAAGGAAGATTAATCCCATATATAATTTTCATTATATTCAATGTTTTTTTTTTTTATAGTGATTAATCTCCCTTGTGTGTTGACATAGGGTCCTCTGAAGAAATATGGACTAAGTCCAAAATATAAATAAGAAATAATAACAAACAAACTAAAAATAAAAGATAAATATAAAATAAATATAATATATCTAACCGTCTTGTTATTATTTTGAGAGCGGCTAATTGTATCATATAAAAATTGTAAAATTTAGCAAGGTTTACCAGGCTTTGAATATTTCACTTTGTACACTTTTACTATTACAACTACAGTAATTACCAAGTGTGTGACTTAATTAGCTGAAAATGAGTGGATACTTTTGTTGACCAAAAATAATGTAACGCTTATCGTCTGGTCCTAAGCGCAAATTTTAAGATGGTGTTAGAATTATTGTAGATCTATGGTTAGGCCATCTTCATTGCAACACTCTAGGATGGTAGCCTTGGGCGGGAGGGGATTGTTGGAAAATTGTCTTAATTGCAGTCACTCCCAGCCTGCTTTAATTGTGGTCAATTGGGGGGTTGTCTTAATTTTGGCCTCCAGGGAGATTATTTTACATTGACTAGAGATATGACTTAAATAAAATAGAGTGTATACGTGGTGGAAACCTTGACCACTTGAGCAAGTTTTTGAGGTTAAATAAGGCTCAAGCCCAAGCTCTAAGATGATATTAGAATTTATCCAAGGTCCATTGTTGGTCACCTGCATTGCTACACTTCAGTTCGATAGTCACAAGCATGAGGGAGAGTGTTGGAAAGTTAGCTTAATTGTGGTTGTTGAAAGAGACAAAAATAGATGGAAGAAATGCTGAACATCGTGTGTATGAACTACACAATAAAGTCCATTTCATGTAATTGATTGCAATAAATACAAATAATTGTAGTAGATTTTATTCCCATAGACATTATTTTTTTTATTCTAATAAATCTGATTCTGATAAGATATTCTTAATAGAGATTCTAATTAAATAAGGAAGCAAATCAAAACATACAAGAAGAATAACCGTGTCAGATCTTCGTAGATACTCTAAATATTATAAGATCTAATACCTTCAAATGTTTCTTATATTTCTAACACTTGTCCATAAGTTGAAGTTTACGAAGCTTTTATCTTGTCACAAGAAAATAATTAACTTCCCCGCAAATTAAAAATAAAAAACATAAAATTGAGAAAAAGTTGGGACCAGTCATCTGAAAATAGTCAGGGGCAAATGCATTCGGGAGAAGCTAGAGTCAGTACATCTCGGAAAACACCGAAGCCAGTGCATTTGGAAAGCTGGGTCCTGTGTGTCTGGGAAAAGCTAAGGCCCATGCATTAGAAAAGTGGCAAAGGTCTCAAAGGAAAAGGAAAATGTAAGCAACAACTATGAATTATAGGGACTTAAATTTCTAACAGATTCAGATGAGATTGGTTATAGAATTTTAGGATAACTGTTAGTTGAACGAAGGATGAACCAAATTCCAAATTCCAGCAATAATATGGGATTCATAAAACCACAATTAGTAAAATTTAACTTACCTTTTACTTATCCCCAATTAGATGATATACTTTTAATTATCTTAGTTCTTAATATGTTTTAATTTCTACCTCAATTACTAATAAATTTGTCTTTATAAGCTACAGAAGTGAGGATGTGAGAAATAACAATTTCTTTACTACTTAAAATAGATTATTCCTAATTCAATTATTATTTATAATTATTTGTGTTTTTGAGTTTACTTTCTTCATGTGAAGTAATTAATTTTGACTGGGTCAGATTAATTTCAATTAACAGGACATACAAGCTTCTCAATGTTTTAGAGTTTAGTAGTTCAAGGAAGCGAATGTCAGTGATAGTGAAAGATGAAGAAGGGAGAATTTTACTACTCTCTAAAGGTGCTGACAGGTCTGTGATTAAATTATTTATAGCCTTCAATACTTTGGAGTTCTTAACTGAGCATTCAACCTATTAACATGCCTTATATTTTCATGCAGTGTCATGTTTGAAAGGCTTGCCAACAATGGGAGGACGTTTGAAGAGAAAACAATGGAACATGTGCATCAATATGCTGATGCAGGTCTAAGGACTCTAATTCTTTCTTATCGTGAACTTGATGAAGAAGAATACAAGGAGTTTGATGGTAAATTGTCTGAAGTAAAAAATTCAGTCTCAGAAGACCGGGAAACACTGATTGAAGAATTATTGGATACGATTGAGAGGAATCTAATCCTTCTTGGTGCCACTGCTGTAGAGGACAAGCTCCAAAATGGGGTAGTTTAGAAAAAAATGTTAACATATGAAGATATATCCATTGGAATGCGACTCCGATAATAAGCCTAACAATATTGTTTTGCTAGGTTCCTGATTGTATCGACAAGCTAGCCCAAGCTAAGATTAAGGTTTGGGTTTTGACTGGAGATAAAATGGAGACTGCCATCAATATTGGGTACAATATTGTGATTATGTTTTTTTTTTATGTTGGATTTTGTGTTTGACATAATTTTCAAATGCAGTTTCTCTTGTCGCTTGCTTAGACAAGGAATGAAACAAATTATAATTCATTTGGATATTCCAGAAATTCAAGCGTTAGAAAAGGTTGGAGACAAGATGGCTGTTGTGAAGGTAAAATAAATGTATAGATGTAGTTTGCATATCGAAGGCTCCACGTAATTACATTGAACATATAACAAGATGGTTCTCTTAAAATATTCTAAATTCTCATAAGATCTTCTTTCATCGAGTTTATTTTGGGTGAATGTGCTTTACAATGCTGACAATTAAATTTATAATTCATGGATTAGTACATTCAAGTTTTGGGAATAAAGTGGCTTTACAATAACTGCTTTTATATGGAGTTTTACATTTTTCCTTCCAGAAGATAGAAAAAGACAATGCATGCTTGTCTGTTGCTTAGTTTTTTTAACCCTTAATCGATATTATAGGTTTTTTTATTCTGTTTCTTTCCTTTTCTTCTTTCTTTCCCTCTCAAACTTTTCTTTATCTCTTTGGAAGGGGTTGGTTGCTTGATGTCAAAGTTTCTGTCAGGTACCAGTTAGAAATTAGAGAAAGAATGAACACGTCTTTTTTCTAGGAATTTGAGTACATGAGATCTCTACCAAAGCCAACCTCCACTAAGCTAATACTTGCAGTATTCTCTCATCGTCTCTGTATAGCCAGACCATACTTAATTTGAAGCTGCCTTAGAATTGCTATCCTCCCACAGCTGTTAGGCACATACTTTCGTGTTTCCATGTTCAGTTCCAAGTTGCTCTATGTAATTTGCATTTTGTTGAAGTGTTGCTCGGTATGAATCAGCTTCCCATGCATGTTATTTCTTTCAAATACTGGAATACCCATACACATGTTTCTCCATGAATTCTTTCCTTAAGCTCACAAGTCACGTGAACAACCTAGGATTTTGGAGCTACTGGTTTAGATATTAGGAAACAGGAGTTCTAGAGCATGCGATGTGTTCCTCAAAATCAATATTTCATACTTTAGCTCCTATGACTAGTAAAAAAAATATCAACACATCAGGCTTTAGCTTAAAGCATCTTAGAGAACCTGTGTATTTGAAATTTCGGTGCTGATATTTATAGGCTTACTCATGTTTTTAGGTATCAAGGGAAAGTGTGCATCATCAGCTATCTGAAGGTGCTCAACTGCTTTTTGCATCCAGAGGGACTTGCCAGCAGACATTTGCTCTGATCATTGATGGAAAATCACTAACATATGCTCTAGAGGATAATATGAAAAACATGTTTCTAGAGCTTGCAAGTCATTGTGCATCTGTTATCTGCTGCCGTTCATCGCCAAAGCAGAAGGCTCTGGTATTTTTAAGCCTGTTCTGCATCCCTCTGTTTGGCATGTTATATATTTTTTGTTAATCTGATGATTATTCTAGCTAGCTCTTAAAAGTATTTTATTATTATTGGTTCCTCTCAAGGTTACTAGACTGGTCAAATCTGGAACTGGTAAAACAACATTAGCTATTGGTGATGGAGCTAATGATGTCGGAATGCTTCAAGAAGCAGACGTAGGGATTGGAATCAGTGGCGTCGAAGGAATGCAGGTATCCAAAAAATTGGCATACTATTCAATATTTAAGATTGATTTTTCACGTTCATATCCTGTCTTAGCAAAAGTTTTTGATTTGTATCCTTTTTCCCCTAGGCCGTCATGTCTAGTGATATTGCAATTGCGCAGTTCAAGTATTTGGAAAGATTACTTCTTGTACATGGACATTGGTGTTACCGGAGGATGTCATCAATGGTATTGCCACTCAAACTGGATCTCACCATTCTATAGATTTAGGCCGTGAAGGATGTTCTGATCTGAAAGCTTTAATGGTTGTATTAACTTTTTTATTCTTCTGGCAGATATGCTATTTTTTCTTTAAGAACATCACATTTGGATTCACCCTATTCTTGTATGAGGTGTATGCATCATTCTCTGGACAGCCTGCATACAATGACTGGTTTTTGTCTCTCTATAGTGTCTTCTTTTCGTCACTTCCTGTAATTGCCCTTGGGGTCCTTGACCAGGATGTATCTGCCAGGTACTGCCTGAAGGTAAGTTGTGATTAACATCTAAGACTATTTGTTTCAAATTCTCAAGCCCTTCAAATGGCCATTTCCAAAATGGAGAACATTTCTCCTTCCTCTTTTCTTGCCTCAAACACTAATTGTCACTTATACGGTGACAAAAATATGATCCAAACAGGTATTAATATGCTGTCATGTTTCTATTAATATTTGAGAAACAAAATATTTCATTGTTGTCGTGTTAAAATGCTGTTTTTTGATTTAAATAAAAAACAATAAAACTCACCAAATAAAAGGAAAGAAAAGATAGCAAAACTCTTGCGTAAATTTGTACAACTGCTATGCATTGATTTCTGCTAGACCAACTTAGCTTTCACCTTCATGTTGCAATTTTGTCCTGACATTAACAGCACCTAGGAATCCCATTTCAAAGTTAGTAATACTGTTTAAACACAGTAGTCTCTTGTATGTTGCGTAATAGATAAATTCCCCCTGGTCATTATATCTGAAGTAAATTAAACGAGCATAAACTTGTTTTATCTGCTGAGTGATTGATCATTCATGGTTATTTCTGTTTAATTTTGCAGTTTCCTATCTTATACCAAGAAGGGGTGCAAAATGTCCTCTTTAGCTGGCGTATAGTACTTAGTTGGATGCTTAATGGATTTATTAATGCCACAATGATATTCTTCTTCTGCACAAAAGCAATTGAGCCTCAGGCCTTTGATGAGGAGGGAAGAACGGCCGGAAGGGATATGCTGGGCGTGACAATGTATACCTGCGTGGTTTGGGTGGTGAACTTGCAGATGGCACTTGCTATACGTTATTTCACCTTGATACAACATATTTTTATCTGGGGTTCCATTGCTTTCTGGTATCTTTTCCTCCTGGCATATGGAGCAATGCCTCCAAAATTTTCTACAAATGTTTATCAAGTCTTCATTGAAACTCTCGCCACATCTCCTTCCTTTTGGGCTGTGACATTCTTTGTGGCGATCTCAACACTTATACCATACTTCACATTCTCAGTAATACAGATGTGGTTCTTCCCCATGTATCACCAAATGGTACAGTGGATAAGGTATGAGAGAAAGACAAATGGCACTGAATAAAAATACTGATATAGTGAGCAAATATCATTATGGCCGACCACAATGAGTTCAACAGCACATTTTGCAGCTGATGCTAACCACAGATAGGCAGAATTACTAACCACAGATAATATATGTATAGTGACATTCCAAAGGGTGTTAAGAGTTATAACTATTTGACTGAAAAGTTATTATAGCTTATATAACAACGAAGGATGTTGGAACAATTGAGAATGACACGAAGTGAGTGTAATGTAGTGAGATTTTGGTTGAGACATGTGATCTATTATATTCCATCTATTGTGTTTGGATTAATTTATTTTAGGAAAATGTTATATCTTAGTATGATGTTATTAAGAAGAGAACGATTACTTTCTGCTGTGCTTGTTGATGAATTTTGTAATAGATGAGAGTGGCTGATTGATGGAAGATACTAAAAAAATGTTTCTCGTGAAAGATTGTTAGAAGAGACTTCGGTAATGGAAGATCCTTGAAATTGGTTTTCATGGATGATTGGTAGATTAAACCTTTTTGGTAAATGTAACAAATGTATTAAAAAGTTTCTCGCAAAATCAAAATGTTTTGGAAAGACAGATAACTCGTATCAAATCGAAATAAAATTCTCTGTTTAGAACTCAGAGCTTTGAGAAGGAAGGTAAAAAGAAGACAATTGAAAAGTATATCGAACTACGTGTTTTCAGTTTTCGACCAATCCACATTTATCGATGGACATTATGAATCAAAAATTTGTTTTCAACATCATACTTAGAAACTACTAATAAATATATAATCATAGTTCAAATTTAGCAATCAAATTTCACGAAATCACTTGCAATTTTTCTTTTCCAAAAGATGGTCATCTAGCAATGTGTCTTTTGTATTGATTTTACAGTTATTTAAATAAAATTATGTAATTTTGGTTTTTATTTTTTTTTTTAAACTTTGATCAGGTTAAGTTTCTTTTAGAAAATGCATAAATGTGTTTATCTTTATCTAAAGGTGTAAAAATCAATGAATCACGCTAATCTTTTAAGATGTTGATAGAAACTATATCTAATATGATTTGTCCTTTATCATGTTTAAAAACAATTAACCTCATTCAAAATAATTGTGTTCATACATTTTTTTTTAATATAGAGACTTAATATGATCAATATTTAAGATAAGAAGAAAACTAAAATCAAGGGACAAAAAATATAATTGACCTATTATTTAAACTATTATTCTAGAAAACTACTGGGAAACTTGCAAATTAGCCGAGAAGAATTTGGTTCAAAGTAAGGATAACAAAAGAACCCATTTCCAAGCATTCTCTGAAGATTCTAATTTGTTTTCACAGATTCTCTCATGTATAAAATTAACAATGAGTCTTGTTTAATAAGCTCTGACCATTTATTAGTATATTTATTGCGTTAATGCCTATTTTAATGGAATAATGAATCAATTATTTTTATTTGAATACTATATATATTAAAAGCATCAAATGCCATTCATAGGTAAAGTTTATTAAATATGATTTCTAGAGTTATGAGTTCTGTGAACTGAAGAGTATTAATTTATAGGCAGTAGTCTGCCTAATTTATGGATCAACAAACATAACCAGTCAAACATAAAAAAACCCTTCAAACTTAGAAAAACACAAAAACATAGTAAAACAAAATAACAGTTTCCCCAGAGAGACAGATTCAACATGCTACAAAGGACCACATCTGCATATGTTACACACAGTCTTGCATGGGAGGCCAAATTTGGATCGCGATTCGTGCCACAAATGAGTTGATTCATCTGAATTTAGTTGAAGCAGAATGAGGTCACGAGTAAAAGAAGGACGTTGATGATATATCACAATGAGAATCCACATTAGTGCTTCACATCCTCAGAACCATGATATTATGAATGACAATACCAAAGCGCCCAGTGTTCGATCATGAACAATTAGGCTCAGCGAGTGCAAGTGACGCCCAAGCTTGTCGTTCTGTTTCTATCTTCCCAATGACTGATTCTCAGTGGAAGGGCAACAAGATAATATATGGTGCACCCATTGTGAGAAGCCAAGACACACAAAGGAGAAATGTTGGAAATTGCGTGGTAAGAGTGAAGGACACTCAAGACCTCTGTTTAAAAAAATTGGCTCTTCAAATCAGCAAGTGTTATCTTCTTGTAATCTTTGTTTTGCATTGTACTCTAAAAATGGATAGTAACTCGTGAGCCAATTTAGTCAGGTTGGGTTTGAAAAAAATGTAATTTTTTTATACAGGTTAGTTTTTAACTCGGCTCCTTAGAACCTCGCTCACAAGAGTTGAACTCTTGATGAGTCGGGTTGGTTCACCAACCCACCTAATTTAATTTAATTATTTATTATTTTGAGTTTCAATATTATTAATTAACATTTTTTTATATTGTAGATGAGATAAAAAAAAGTCTCAAAAGAGAAAAATATTATGAATTTATTTATTCAAGATTCTAATATTATAGAATGGACAAGTGATACAAAAATTATCAATATTAAAAACTTATTTGTTCGCCTTATGTGTTTGTTTTTGGATTACGCTTGGATTGTATGATTTTTTATTTATTTTGAATTGTCTTTGAAATTTAACATTATTTTAGGATGAAATTTATTTAGATTTGAATTAAAAGAAATTATAATTTTTTTATTTAAAAAAACTTATAATTAAGTGAGTCGGTGAGTCAACCTATTTAACTCACCAATCCGTGATAAGTCGGATCAGGTTCGAATTTTTTCAACTCACTAATAAGTGAACTGGATTGGATTAACTTACTAAGTGACCAATCTCTCTAGTGGGTCGATTCGGGTTACCGGTTTTGATAACTGTAATTTTGCATGATTCAATTCTACTAATCAACCACTTTCCATACAAAATTAGCACACCAACAATGCTGCACAATTTCTCTCAAAAGGGCGAAAGAGGAGAGGAACACAAAAAACCTCAAGTGGTCATATAACCTGACCTCATTTCCAAATTTCCCAAAATTCCCAATCCCCTTTACAGGTGTTGTCCCCTCTCCCCTATACTCTTCCTTTCTCTCTCTCCCCAAAATAGAGAAAGAAATGTTTCTATTAAGATCTTAATCATTGAATGTGTGCAGATGATCCCATAGAATGGGTTTCCAGTTTTTTCTTGGAGTGTAGGGCCACGTAATGATGAACTGTGTATTGGTAGAAGTCTTAGGTTGTTAGCTATGTGGGACCCGTGTCTGTTGATGGGTGATCTCATGCACTGAAAAAGGAAGAAAGAGTACATGAGTACGTGGAAGAGAGAAGTGGTTATAAATGCGTGAAATTAGTAGAGAAATGATACCATGACACACTTTTACATTCATTTGACACAGAATATAAAGGTAAAATAGTCTTAAAAGTGTAAAATTTTATATTTTTTCAAGAAAGAAAAGAGTAAAAAGTAAGTAAGGATAGTATCAAATTAATATAAAAAATTTAGGTGTGTCAAAGAATCATTTTTCAAATTAGTACAGGGAATGAGATGCATGGGATTGCACGAGAATTTAGAAAAAATGGGTTTGTCCCTTCACCCTCTCCCTTTCCTTAAATAGCAGTGATACTTTCACATATACAAATTACGTTAATTTGACACGGTTAAATAATAATATTTTGATTATTATATTATTTTTTTAATTTAAAATCATAATATATATTATTATATTATTAAAAGTAGTAATGTTTTTTTTTTTAATTCGTGTCAAACTAACTTTTCCTTCCTTAAATCCTACCATGTACCCATAATGCATGAAGAGTGAATAATCACACCAAATCACACACAATACATAAGAGAAAAAGCTAATTCTCCTTACCTCTTTTCCTCCTTACCTTTACTTTAAGTCACCTCTCTTCCTATTTTTTGTTCACCCTCTGGCCGATCCTCCTCCCTTATTAACTTCTAATGCTTTTTCCTTCAGTCTCCACTCACGGTTTTCTTTCTTTTCTGTTGCCTCTCATTCTTTCCCGTTCTTGTCTCTCCTTTTTTATAACCTAATTCTCCTCCCAAAAAGAGAAAAAGTTACCTCTTCTTCCTTACCTTTACTCTAGGCTAGCACTCTTCCTCCTTTTTTGTCTTTACTTTACTCTAAACTAACACTCTTCCTCCATTTTTTGGTTCATCCTTGTTAACTTTCTATGCTTTTTCCTTCCATCTTCACTCACCACTTTCTTTTCTGTTTTCTCTCATCCCTCGCCCGGTTCTTGCCTCTTCTTTCTAACCTAATTCTCCTCAAAAAATAAAACCCTTTTGCTTCTTATCTTTTCAAAAAAATAACCCCTTCATGTTGGACGTGTATATTTTTATCAAGAAAAATATTATTTTAATATATAATTTTTTTATATTTATTTGATATTTTGGATATATTTTTTTACATCTTATTTTTCTTTTAAAAAAATCCAAATAAGTCTAGTTTTTTTATAATTATTTTATTTTCCATAAATATGTATCAACTAACTGTATCATTCTTATCTTAGGGGTTTTTCTGATTAGGTTTTCTTATCTTCCGTCCCAAAGATTTAAGTTTTTTTACTTTTAGGTCATCTTTTTCTATCTTTCTCCTTCACCATGACATCGTAAAACAAGATAAGACCCCTCAATTTCCACTACCTACATTGCTTTGAAGCATAGCGATGATTTACAAATAACCAACAACGATGATTCTTGCATATAAGAAAATAAATAAAAAGTGTAGTCATAGATTTCATAACCCGTTAAATAATTAATTCCCATAACATGAACATAGATTACGCGTACAAGGAAAGAGAGAATTTGACGAGTTTGAGTGAGGTACACACCGAAAGAAGACAGCACACTACTAGGCTACACATTTTACTACAGTGAGAGTGATGGAAAAAGAAGCGAAAGAGATGTTCATGCTTGCTAACATAATTCACCACCTAACAAAAGAAGAACCCTAAACACTAAACTACACATATTGTTGTTCTTTTCGTTCCCTTGTTCATTGCTAGATTTAGTATTCGTTGAGAAGAAGGCCAAGAAGAACCACATTACAGCATAAAAAAGAAGGACATACACTCAAAGGCATGAAATCCACGCTCTTTATTGATTAATTATTTCCGTTCAATATCGTGGCATTATCTCATATATTTATATTCCTATTTTATATTTAGATCCGGTTATATATTGTTTCAAACAATATATATATGTAAAGGTACTCTCTTCTCATGGAATAAGAAATACACATTCCTATCCTTCTTTCTCATAACATTGTATCAGAGCTTCACAGTTTGGATTTCCTGAGTCATCACCTGCCAAAACGATATCATCTACAAACAAGTAAGATTGTAATATAGCAGAAATCACTTGGGACAAAAGTGAATAATTTGGATTTGATTGTTTGGGGGCCAAAGAAAGTAAAGGGGTGTGTCAACGGTAATATCCTGGTCTAGAGGCGTGTTTGAGGCCAGATAAAGACTTCAACATACCTTTCAAACTTGTCCTGGTTTTCCATATTTAGAACCAAGCGAAGAAGACATGTAACTTCTTCGCTAGAGCCCATGTAAAAGGCATTAGTTACATCTAGTGAATGTGGATTGTGTATTAGATGAGGAAGAGTGGCAATAAACCATGAATTGGCTCTTGTGAAAGTCCCAAAATTGGCGGAATGTGACTGTGCCGGAGATGTATTATAAGAAAGGAACTACTGTAGAAGAATCTGTTGTCACATTGTGGGACTCTTGGGATTTGGATATCAGGTGGGTAATCTGCCATGTAGTAGAGAAGCACGTATCAATGGTGTGGTTTGTCCTGCACAAGTGGTGCTTGTCAGTGGCACAAACCTGCCTCGCTTGAGGAACGAGCCGGAGTAACCGTGAGAACGAGCCTGAGGAACGCTGGATATGAAGTATCTTCCCGGTTCCATAATCAATTGGCAATAGAGGGGTTTACCTCTGCCCTGAGGTCTAAAAGGAAAAGAAGGTTGAGGATAGGAAAAGCTGGTGACGCCATGACTGGAGGGTGAGAAAGATTTTCCGGATTGTTATGGTCGCTCAGAGTGAACTTATCATTCGAAAAGAATCTTTGGGTAAAGAAGGCAAAGGTCCATGGAGAAGGATCGGAGAGCGAACAACAAGAATTATCATTCAAGGCCTCTAAGAAAACAAAGAACACAATCAGTTTCACGATATTTCCTCATGTGTGCTAAGGAAAACAAACACAAAGAATGCCGATAGAGTGGCATTCAGGAATCGGGCCAAAATTGCAAAGTTCATCCCATAGAATCTTCATTTAGGGTATATGCAGTGTAACACTGCAATCAGACTGATGCATTGAATAAAGCTCTTGATGCAAGGGGGAAATTCAACAGAATCACCTGGGAGAAACGCTCTTTGAGTTATCCTTCCATGCCGTAGCAGCATATTCAATCCCATAATACTTTGTTAGCAATCATCATGATAACCATAATGTTGATCCAAGATAAAACTTAGGGATTATGCAACGCTTCCATGCTTGAATCCATTGATCGGGAACAGCTGGGGCAAGGGGATGGAACAATCAACAAAGCCAAATTGTATTCTTCATTTGTAGTGGCCATAGACATCGACGAGCCATCCATGATAATTGTGACCTCAAGAAGCGGGAAACAAGCACCAATGAAGATTCCATATGATGAAGGTAATAGTCACTTGTTTGTAGCGGCAACGGGCGAGTAGAACAGTAGGGAGTAGCCATAAAAGGAGAAGAAAAAGGCATAACAAGCCAAGAACGCTAAAGTAGCAATGAGGATCTGGACAGGACAATAGTGTGCGAAGAACGTGATACCCTTGTGGACTTCTTTGGATTTGAGATCAAGGTATGACATCCAGGAATATCCAACTGTTAAGGCTCTATGAATGCCAAGTTCAAGATTAAAGACTTAGGCCACTCAATTATTTGCTGGCTTTTAAAATTGCAGATCTCACAGGCCTTCTTTGTCACAAAGGAGTATGCTGTAGATTAACTAGAATAGGCAGTATTGTTTGGGTGTTCAACCTGTTTCTAGCTCCTATCAGCCAGAGACCCGAAAATTTTCCCAGACAGAAGGGAAACCCTATTCAGATGTTGGCAGGCCTATAGACGACGTCTTGCAGGTTACTAGATCGAACACCCAACACAGAGACCAAATTTATGGGTGCGCTGTGAGTACGCTCATTCAATCTTCTTTCCATCCTTTGGAGATCACTTGCATCAGCAATAAGAATCCTGAGATATATCAAGAACCATCCAGGACAAGGATTATTCTTTCCTCCAACAAGAACTATTACGCTCAAGGCTTTTAGTGCTTTCTGATTGGGCTGCTTGCCCTTGACCCTAAAGGTCTGTTATTGTTTTAATTTGTTCTATTGTGCATCATTAATTAGCTGTAAATCCAAGACGCAAGGTCTATATCTAGATCATCCACCGAAGCAAATATAGAGCTTTAGCTTGCCACAAATGTGAAATTCAATTCTTCTGTATTTGCTCCATGTTTGAAACACCCTCTACACCACCAGTTTTCTCTGTTTGTGACAATCAATCTGCTCTACAATTGCACAAAATCCATCCATGCATGAAAATAACAAAGCTCTTGAAATTGATTGTCATCTCATAAGATATAAAGTTCAAGCTGGTGTAATTAGCTCCTGTCCATTCCTACTTCCAGCCACTTGCAGATTCATACTAAACTTTGCATCCAGCACAATTCAATCTTGGTTTGTCCAAGCTGAGCATTAAGGATATATATGCCCTGCAGCTTGGGGGGATCTTGGGATTTAATTTATTTTCCGTTCAATATTGTGCATTATCTTCAATTTTATATTCTATTTTTATATTTATATTCCGTTTATATATTGTTTCAAACAATTATATATATGTAAAATTGTACTCTCTTCTCATGGAATAGAAAATACAATTCCTATCCTTTCTTTTCTCATACCACTCTTGGTCTTTATCACACGTTTCTGCATCTATATCAAGTACAAAAAGACGCTTAGTTTATCACAGGTTGCTAGTTCGCACCACTTTTTACGGTCATAGGATAACGTAGCAGTATTGAATTGTACATTGAGCGATATAGTAGTCGTTGAGAAGAAGGCCATTAGAAGAACCACATGACAGCATTTACGGTCAAAAAGAAGGACATACTGAAAGAAGCATGGCTCCGAACCTAAAAACATTCAACAAGAGAAGAATTACTACATGAGAATGTAGGAATGTAGGGTAATTTGGTTAAACACTTCCCTTCCCGTTGCACTCTTATCCATCCTCCTCCAATCAGATGTCCAAAAACAAGTACACCGTGGTGCACTCCTCATTTCATCTCCGAAAATTAATAATTATTTTGAAATTTAACAAAAAAATTGTGTATCCTCTCGTACGTTCCTACAGCGTGTGTCCTCCACACTGATACGTTCCTAAGGGTGTGTCCTCCACACTCATAACACTCATTAATTAATAATCAATAATTATTTTGAAATTTAACACAAAATTATGTGTCCTCCACACTGATACTTCCTTAATTTATGGATGTTAGTATTTTGAAGGTTGTGAAAGGAGTAGTTGATGTGGTAGAGAAAATGTAGAGATAGTAGAATGTAGAAGTAGTAGTTGAAAGAAGTGTTTTGTTGTCTTAGTTTTAAGTAGATGTTCTCATACAAATGGTCGATGTTGGCTTCATACATCAAATGGTAGAGTTCATGGGTATTTATAGACCCATAGATTATTCTAGAACATACTAGCCACAACTTATGTGGAATGTTATAGATTTTTACCTATGTAGAATATTCTTGATTTTTCTTCCTATCTTAGGTTTTCCTAGAATATTCTAGAACTTGTATTACATTTCAATTCTTCATTTATGAGCTTCTACATTCTTCTAGAATTTGCTAACACTTTAATCTCCTACTCTCCTTAATGCAAATTGGTAACTCCAAGCATTGTGCGCAGTAGTTCAAATCTTGGTCTTGGTAATGCCTTTGTAAATATATCTGCTATTTGGTCTTCTGTTCGACAGTACTCGAGTCGAATTTGTTTAGTTGTCTCTTCATCTCGAATGAAGTGATATTTAATGGCTATATGTTTTGTTCTTTGATGATGGACTGGATTTTTTGCTATTGCTATTGCCGATTTGTTATCGCAATAGATAATAGTCGGTCCATCTTGTGGTTCACCCATTTCTTCAAGTATTCTTCTTAGCCTATTGCTTGACTGTGGTTTCAGTAGCTGTTTTTTTTTTTACCTCCTAACATACTCTGCTTCTGCATGTTGATTGTGCCCAACGTTGCTTGTTTCTTTGATGCCCAATATAACTACCCTAACCTAGGAGAAAGCATATCCTGACGTACTTTTCATGTCGTCCACTGATCCTGCCCAATCACTATCTATGTAGCCAATCATCCTTGAGTTAGTCATGGTTTTGTACCATATACCAAACTCCTTTGTGCCTTGTAGATATCTTAAAATTCTTTTTCCTACTCCATAATAAAAAGTCTGACAATACTCCGTAAAAAGTTGGCTTTTGCATGATCTTGATAGAAGACTTTAGCATACATAATGTCTGTCGTGTGTCTGTGGATACAGGAGACTCAATAAATAAACTCCTGTAGCCATGATGCATCTGCCTCTTGTGCTCCATCATCTTTTCTGTAGCTTCTCATTTACCACTCAGTGGAGTAGTTGACAGGTTTACAACGCTTCAATCTTGAACTTCCTTTAATAGACCTTCATATTTCTTTTGAGAGATAAATATACCTTCCTTTTCTTGTTTCACCTCTATACCGAGGAAATAGTTCATCAAGAGCCAAGGTCCAGTCATTTCAAATGTCTTCATCATGTCTCTTAAATTCTATCTCATCTCTATAATTGTTTTCCTGTATAGATAAGATCACCATCGACATATAGATACAATGAGATGGTACTGCCTTGTGCTTAATTATAGTGTTGGCTCACTCTTGCTCCTCCTGAATCCTTGAATCGATGAAGTATTTATCAATCTTGGCTATACCATGCTAGAGAGCTGTGCTTCAGGCATATAATGCTTTTTTTAAATCTTAGTACTTTGCCTTCATTGCTCGTTGATGAAGGCCCTGTGGGTTGTTCAACCTATCTCTTCTTCGAGCACCCCATTTAGAAAGGCTGTTGACATCCAATTGATAGATGTTTCCATCCTTTTTGTGCTGCAAGAGATATTAAAACTCTAATTGTTAATCTAAGCGGCAACTGGAAGGCAAATGCTCATTGTTAGTCTATTCTGGTTGCTGGAGTAGCCTTTGGCAGCCAATCTTGCCTTATCTTTTTGTTATAGTTCCTAGGATTGAGCTTTGTTTGATAAAAAAAATTATTCCATTTGACTCCATGATGTCTTTTCCATGAGGGCAATTTACGAGTCCCAAGTGTTTTCTTCTCAATCATTTTAATCTCTTCTTCATAGCCTTGACCCCTACTTCTTGCTTTGATGCATCTTCATAACAGTTAGTTCAATCACGCATATTGCAGTTTCATATATGTCTACCAAAGATCTTACTCTTCTGGACTAGATTCAGGTGAAGAACTTGTTGTGGAGGTGGAGAAAGCGTACCTAAATTTTCTTCCTCTTCTTGAGTTTTTTCTGAGATTGTTGCCTGTGCACTGGAAGTAGAATGTTGCTTTACAACTTTTTCTTCTTCCCATTCCAAGAAGCATTTTCATCAACTTCAACTTCGACTGATGATGAGCTTTTTAGTTTTAGGTTGTAAACTCGATAGCCTTTTGACTGTGTTGCTATAATCCAAAAAATCTCCTCGTATAGTTTTGTCTTCAGCTTGTGAAACTCCTTTGATCAGACATGTATGTAGCAGATAGATTCAAATACTCGTAGGGTTGGGGTTTAGCCGATGGCTTTCTCACTCCAAGCTTCAATAGGAGTCTTTCTTGGACTGCTTTAGTTGGACATTCTGTTTTGAAATACACTGCAGTGTAACTGCTTCAGTCCCAAAAAGTATTAGGCATACTTTTATCTTTTCAGCATTGATCTTGCCATCTCCATAACTGTGCGATTCTTTCTTCTACTCTGACACGTCATTTTTGTTGTGGGTATATAATGCCGACTGTAAGTTGTCGGCTATATGCCTTCATCTTCACAGAATTTGTCAACTCGTGAGATGTGGACTCCCTTGCCACGGATACTGCCTAAGTACTTTTGCTGTTTTCCACTTTGCTTCCTTCACAAGGGCCTGAATTTCTTGAATACTCCAAAAACTTCTGACTTTGCCTTTAAGAAATAGACCCATGTCATTATAGAGAGTCATCAATGAGAGGATGAAATACCTGTTGTTAATGATGTGAAGGTGTTCTCTCGGTCCGCAAACATNGGAATATTCTAAAAAAATGTTTCTCGTGAAAGATTGTTAGAAGAGACTTCAGTAATGGAAGATCCTTGAAAATGGTTTTCATGGATGATTGGTAGATTAAACTTTTTTGGTAAATGTAACAATGTATTAAAAAATTTCTCGCAAAATCAAAAATGTTTTGGAAAGACAGATAACTAGTATCAAATCGAAATAAAATTCTTTGTTTAGAACTCAGAGCTTTGAGAATGAAGGTAAAAAGAAGACAATTGAAAAGTATATCGAACTACGTGTTTTCAGTTTTCGACCAATCCACATTTATCGATGGACATTATGAATCAAAAATTTGTTTTCAACATCATACTTAGAAACTACTAATAAATATATAATCATAGTTCAAATTTAGCAATCAAATTTCACGAAATCACTTGCAATTTTTCTTTTCCAAAAGATGGTCATCTAGCAATGTGTCTTTTGTATTGATTTTACAGTTATTTAAATAAAATTATGTAATTTTGGTTTTTATTTTTTTTTTTAAACTTTGATCAGGTTAAGTTTCTTTTAGAAAATGCATAAATGTGTTTATCTTTATCTAAAGGTGTAAAAATCAATGAATCACGCTAATCTTTTAAGATGTTGATAGAAACTATATCTAATATGATTTGTCCTTTATCATGTTTAAAAACAATTAACCTCATTCAAAATAATTGTGTTCATACATTTTTTTTTAATATAGAGACTTAATATGATCAATATTTAAGATAAGAAGAAAACTAAAATCAAGGGACAAAAAATATAATTGACCTATTATTTAAACTATTATTCTAGAAAACTACTGGGAAACTTGCAAATTAGCCGAGAAGAATTTGGTTCAAAGTAAGGATAACAAAAGAACCCATTTCCAAGCATTCTCTGAAGATTCTAATTTGTTTTCACAGATTCTCTCATGTATAAAATTAACAATGAGTCTTGTTTAATAAGCTCTGACCATTTATTAGTATATTTATTGCGTTAATGCCTATTTTAATGGAATAATGAATCAATTATTTTTATTTGAATACTATATATATTAAAAGCATCAAATGCCATTCATAGGTAAAGTTTATTAAATATGATTTCTAGAGTTATGAGTTCTGTGAACTGAAGAGTATTAATTTATAGGCAGTAGTCTGCCTAATTTATGGATCAACAAACATAACCAGTCAAACATAAAAAAACCCTTCAAACTTAGAAAAACACAAAAACATAGTAAAACAAAATAACAGTTTCCCCAGAGAGACAGATTCAACATGCTACAAAGGACCACATCTGCATATGTTACACACAGTCTTGCATGGGAGGCCAAATTTGGATCGCGATTCGTGCCACAAATGAGTTGATTCATCTGAATTTAGTTGAAGCAGAATGAGGTCACGAGTAAAAGAAGGACGTTGATGATATATCACAATGAGAATCCACATTAGTGCTTCACATCCTCAGAACCATGATATTATGAATGACAATACCAAAGCGCCCAGTGTTCGATCATGAACAATTAGGCTCAGCGAGTGCAAGTGACGCCCAAGCTTGTCGTTCTGTTTCTATCTTCCCAATGACTGATTCTCAGTGGAAGGGCAACAAGATAATATATGGTGCACCCATTGTGAGAAGCCAAGACACACAAAGGAGAAATGTTGGAAATTGCGTGGTAAGAGTGAAGGACACTCAAGACCTCTGTTTAAAAAAATTGGCTCTTCAAATCAGCAAGTGTTATCTTCTTGTAATCTTTGTTTTGCATTGTACTCTAAAAATGGATAGTAACTCGTGAGCCAATTTAGTCAGGTTGGGTTTGAAAAAAATGTAATTTTTTTATACAGGTTAGTTTTTAACTCGACTCCTTAGAACCTCGCTCACAAGAGTTGAACTCTTGATGAGTCGGGTTGGTTCACCAACCCACCTAATTTAATTTAATTATTTATTATTTTGAGTTTCAATATTATTAATTAACATTTTTTTATATTGTAGATGAGATAAAAAAAAGTCTCAAAAGAGAAAAATATTATGAATTTATTTATTCAAGATTCTAATATTATAGAATGGACAAGTGATACAAAAATTATCAATATTAAAAACTTATTTGTTCGCCTTATGTGTTTGTTTTTGGATTACGCTTGGATTGTATGATTTTTTATTTATTTTGAATTGTCTTTGAAATTTAACATTATTTTAGGATGAAATTTATTTAGATTTGAATTAAAAGAAATTATAATTTTTTTATTTAAAAAAACTTATAATTAAGTGAGTCGGTGAGTCAACCTATTTAACTCACCAATCAGTGATAAGTCGGATCAGGTTCGAATTTTTTCAACTCACTAATAAGTGAACTGGATTGGATTAACTTACTAAGTGACCAATCTCTCTAGTGGGTCGATTCGGGTTACCGGTTTTGATAAATGTAATTTTGCATGATTCAATTCTACTAATCAACCACTTTCCATACAAAATTAGCACACCAACAATGCTGCACAATTTCTCTCAAAAGGGCGAAAGAGGAGAGGAACACAAAAAACCTCAAGTGGTCATATAACCTGACCTCATTTCCAAATTTCCCAAAATTCCCAATCCCCTTTACAGGTGTTGTCCCCTCTCCCCTATACTCTTCCTTTCTCTCTCTCCCCAAAATAGAGAAAGAAATGTTTCTATTAAGATCTTAATCATTGAATGTGTGCAGATGATCCCATAGAATGGGTTTCCAGTTTTTTCTTGGAGTGTAGGGCCACGTAATGATGAACTGTGTATTGGTAGAAGTCTTAGGTTGTTAGCTATGTGGGACCCGTGTCTGTTGATGGGTGATCTCATGCACTGAAAAAGGAAGAAAGAGTACATGAGTACGTGGAAGAGAGAAGTGGTTATAAATGCGTGAAATTAGTAGAGAAATGATACCATGACACACTTTTACATTCATTTGACACAGAATATAAAGGTAAAATAGTCTTAAAAGTGTAAAATTTTATATTTTTTCAAGAAAGAAAAGAGTAAAAAGTAAGTAAGGATAGTATCAAATTAATATAAAAAATTTAGGTGTGTCAAAGAATCATTTTTCAAATTAGTACAGGGAATGAGATGCATGGGATTGCACGAGAATTTAGAAAAAATGGGTTTGTCCCTTCACCCTCTCCCTTTCCTTAAATAGCAGTGATACTTTCACATATACAAATTACGTTAATTTGACACGGTTAAATAATAATATTTTGATTATTATATTATTTTTTTAATTTAAAATCATAATATATATTATTATATTATTAAAAGTAGTAATGTTTTTTTTTTTAATTCGTGTCAAACTAACTTTTCCTTCCTTAAATCCTACCATGTACCCATAATGCATGAAGAGTGAATAATCACACCAAATCACACACAATACATAAGAGAAAAAGCTAATTCTCCTTACCTCTTTTCCTCCTTACCTTTACTTTAAGTCACCTCTCTTCCTATTTTTTGTTCACCCTCTGGCCGATCCTCCTCCCTTATTAACTTCTAATGCTTTTTCCTTCAGTCTCCACTCACGGTTTTCTTTCTTTTCTGTTGCCTCTCATTCTTTCCCGTTCTTGTCTCTCCTTTTTTATAACCTAATTCTCCTCCCAAAAAGAGAAAAAGTTAACTCTTCTTCCTTACCTTTACTCTAGGCTAGCACTCTTCCTCCTTTTTTGTCTTTACTTTACTCTAAACTAACACTCTTCCTCCATTTTTTGGTTCATCCTTGTTAACTTTCTATGCTTTTTCCTTCCATCTTCACTCACCACTTTCTTTTCTGTTTTCTCTCATCCCTCGCCCGGTTCTTGCCTCTTCTTTCTAACCTAATTCTCCTCAAAAAATAAAACCCTTTTGCTTCTTATCTTTTCAAAAAAATAACCCCTTCATGTTGGACGTGTATATTTTTATCAAGAAAAATATTATTTTAATATATAATTTTTTTATATTTATTTGATATTATTTTTTTACATTTTACTTTTTCTTTTTAAAAAAAATACAAAAATTTATTTTTTTATAATTATTTTATTTTCATAATATGTATCAAATAAATGTATATTCTTATATTAGGGTTTTTCTGATTATTGTTTCTTATCTTCCGTCCCAAAGATTTAAGTTTTTTTACTTTTAGGTCATCTTTTTCTATCTTTCTCCTTCACCATGACATCGTAAAACAAGATAAGACCCCTCAATTTCCACTACCTACATTGCTTTGAAGCATAGCGATGATTTACAAATAACCAACAACGATGATTCTTGCATATAAGAAAATAAATAAAAAGTGTAGTCATAGATTTCATAACCCGTTAAATAATTAATTCCCATAACATGAACATAGATTACGCGTACAAGGAAAGAGAGAATTTGACGAGTTTGAGTGAGGTACACACCGAAAGAAGACAGCACACTACTAGGCTACACATTTTACTACAGTGAGAGTGATGGAAAAAGAAGCGAAAGAGATGTTCATGCTTGCTAACATAATTCACCACCTAACAAAAGAAGAACCCTAAACACTAAACTACACATATTGTTGTTCTTTTCGTTCCCTTGTTCATTGCTTAGTTCATCACAGGTTGCTAGCTGTCTCGCACCACTTTTTACGGTCATAGGCTAACGGAACAGTATTGAATAGTACATAGAGCGATGTAGTAGTCGTTGAGAAGAAGGCCATAGAAGAACCACATGACAGCATAAAAAAGAAGGACATACACTCAAAGGCATGAATTCCACGCTCTTGGTTTTTATCACACGTTTCTGCATCTATATCAATTACAAAAAGACGTTCGGATCCTATTGTAAAGTAGAGGGTTGAAAGAAGCATGGCTCCGAACCCAAAAAGATTCAACAAGAGTATCAGTGGTGTCCTCCACACTCATGCGTTCCTTAATTTATGGCCCAACAAACATAACTAAAACATAAAACTCTTAAAGCTTAGAAAAGCACAACATAGCAGAACAAAATAACAAAATTTTCCCAGAGATGGTACAAAGGAACACCTGCATATCTTACACACATAGACTTGCACAAGAGACTGAATGTGGGTCATGAGTCGTCTCACGAGTTCATTGATCTGGTTGTAGTTGAATTACAAGGAGACATAAAAGAGACACGTTGATGATATACCACCATAAATAACAAAATCTCCCCAGAAACAGATTGAACATTGTACAAAGTATACCACACCTGTATATCTTACACACAAAGTCTTGCACGGGAGACCCGATTTGGGCGGTGAGTCCTGCGACGAATGAGTTCTTTGATCTGGTTGTAGTTGAAGCACAAGGTCACAAGTAAAAGAGTCGTGTCAGGAATGAGTTCATTGATGTGGTTGTAGTTGAAGTAGAAGGAGAGAAGTAAAAGAGGGACGTTGATGATATACCACCATAAAACCTCAGGAGCAATGAGAATCCACATAAGTGCTTCACATCCAATTACACCAGAGAAGTTGAATATGAAAATAGTTGGCCAGTTGGTTTGAGCTGTGGAAGCAAGTACGTGAGAACATGCTGCTGTGAGGAAGAGCAGCACGGTTGGAGTTGAATGTTGGAAGAGGTTGGTGTCTGAACCTCCATATTTAATACCTATTGAAGTCAATTCCAAGGCCATTAGAATAGTATAACCTTTGTTCTGCATGGAGTTTATGAAAATGAAATAGAAGAAACAAATGTGGAAGGAAAATAATGCCTAGAGAGAAGGAAAAGATTGAGATCCCAAGAAAAAGAGAGAAGAGGGTGTTTCCGGCTGCACGAGTCCTCAAGGAAAGAATGGGAAATTTAAACATGGACCGCGATATTCCAACAACACATATTTAACACTGTTTTGACAACGCCACGTGTCGTTGTTTGATTGGTTTGTTTTAAAAATAAATTTTTTTTAAAACCTACGAAACGGAAGTCCGTAACCCTTATTTTTACTAAAATTCCGAAAATAGCCCTTTCTCTGTTCCATTGGAAACGAAGGTGCGTTCTCTTGGAAGGTCGAAGGTCGCGTTTCGTGGCGCTTCACTTTGTTCTGTGTGCGTGGTGTTGTCTCAGTCCAGTTTCGTTTCCTGTTATCGTGCGGAATGACAAGTTTCGGTGACGATTGTCCGACGACGAAGGTAAGTGGTTTTCCATTCCATGTCGTAGCGTAGTTATTCGGTTTGGGCATCTCGTAGCATGCTTATTTGGTTTGGGTTAAGGTTTGGGGTTCGTATCCTTGTGTTGTGGTTCTTGGGTTATTGGGTTTCGTTGTTTTGATGAATTTATTTTGGTTTATGCAGTTGAGTGTTCGTCACTCTTTTTCGACAAAGTATATATGTACTTTGAACGAACGCTTGACAGACGAGAAAGGATGCTAAACCAAGAGGAGAAACAAAAAAGAATTCGCAGAGAAACTTTTATGCGTGCCTTAGAGGAACAAGAATTTCTAATTGAAGAACTTAAAAGGAGGGTTGCAAATTTGGAGGCACAATTGGCTGAAGAGAAGGCAAGAAGGCAAAATAAAGATGACGTTGGACAAAGTGTGCCTCGTACAGAACCATCCGTGAAACACTGGTTTGTACCCCTACTGACATTG
>NW_025901773.1:8680-21188 GCF_018835915.1 Vigna umbellata | reverse complement strand
ATTTTTCAATCACTACTTTTGTCATTATAAGTGAGATTAACACAAAGTAAAAATGATAGAGCGAGAGAGCGAGACAACGACAGCGAAGATGGAAGCTTCGAAGACGAACGACAGAGCGAGAGAGCAAGACACAATATGGAAGGGTTGAACGAACTTCTTTCCCACCCTAAACCGCCCAAACCCAATTCTTTAAATTTTACCATGAAAATACCAAAATACCCCTCGCCCCGTAACCCTTTCTCTGTTTTATTTTCAAATTATTTATCCAATGCAGAGCTGACACATGGCGTTGTTAAATGTGTATCAAAATTTCGTTGTCTAAATAACATTTTTCTTTAAACATAGTGAGAAAAGAGAAACAGGAGAAGTAGCATGCAACAAGAGGGTGTTTTTGCACGTGAACTGGTTCTGGAGAGAGAATAGGATGTTTTCGCAATTGCAGAAAGCTTACCTTTGCACGTGGAGAAATGGTTGCCTTTGCACGTGGACTAATTGTTTTGTTAACTATAAATTAAGAAATGTAGGCACCATATGCATAGGAAAAGCTTCATGCACAAGTGAAAACAAAAGATGATCAAGTTCGCAGCTTGAAATTATTGGTAAAATCACTCGCATCAAAATATATGCAATTTTTAAATTTATTTTAAAAATCTATTTTTTTTTAAAAACATTAAATTTAAAATTAAAAAAATAAAAATAAAAAATATTTGTAGATATTTATAGATATTTACAAATATAAAAATAAATAAATTCTATGAATGTTCTATGCATAGTTAAGGATGACACTTGCTAAATATTTGGAAACAAATGTGTTGAACAATTCACCACTTCTGTATTTTATAATAAAATGTTTTTCTTTATTCTATTTGTATAATTTCTAGTTCTTATTATAATTTAAGATTTATATTAATAATAATGATAATAGAAATTATAAGAATAAAATATAACTTTTATAATTTAAATTTAAATATTCTTAGTCATAAAATTACTATAATAATAATATAAATTAATTAATATATGTAATAATTTTTATTAAATAAATAAGGTAACATCCCAAAAATATAGTAGAGTACTATATAAAAGAGTCATCACAGATATAATATGATAGAATAGTTATTAACTAAAATATAAAGTAGAAACTTACACTCATCCAAAAATAACTATAAAATTTAAACTTTATATATAGACATCTAAACAAGACTATTTACAAGACTAGTCTAAATAAACTAAGCAGTCGCATCTCCTCCATCTAATGCTTGTTCTAGGGAAACCTCCTCTCCCTTTGCTCACACCCACAGGATGATCATCGCAAAGAAAATAACACAACAACATACAAACACAAGTACAAACAAAAGGGTAACCTAGTTTACAATAAAAGAACAATCAATATGATTCATCATACACCTTACATACAACATACATAGTAGTTACCATTATAAAACACTTTATGCATGACACTAATATGAATAGGCTATCCAAACTTAGAATGATTGTCGAGCTATGGCGGGTTGTGCACTTATGGTGACTTCTACTGCTTTGCAAAGCCATTGCCAATGAGTTTCACCCTACCACACTTACAAGGTTAGTTTGTTCCACGCCTTGGATCATACTAAAAGCACCCAAGACTAATACCTCCTGCTACTCCTCACGACATGAATCAATCCTCTCTACTTAAGAATGAAAGATCATTGGAGTTTCAAGATAACCCCAAAGACCGAGCTCCTGCATTCATTCTAAACATACTTGAACCTTACTAAGAGATTCCACTTTGGAACTACTTTCATCACTTTGAAACCACATACTTTCACTTTGGATCGTAACACATAACTTTGATAATCATAAATAATTATACATCATTCACAATGAACCAAAACATAACTCCAAACTATCAAGAAGCAAGGATGGGAAAAACAAAGAAACAAATCCTGGACTAGTTGCTCAACGACTAAGCTCGCTGGGCGACCATAGGGTTCTCTTGCTCAACAACCTACCTCGCTGTGCGAATATAGAGATAGTGGACCAGACTCCTCCACCTCTCGCTCAATGACTCATCTCGCTATGCGAATAAACTGATAGTGGTTCCAAACCCCAACCTCTCGCTCAACGATCCAGCTCGTTGTGCGAATAAAACAACATAAATCCCAAACCCCAACCTCTCACTCAACGACCCAGCTCGCTGTGCGAATAAATAAACAGTGGTCCAGACCCCTCAACCACTCACTTAACGACCCCACTCTCTAGGCGAATGCAGAGACAATGGTCCAGACCTCTTAACCACTCGCTCAGCGACCCAAGTCGCTAGGCGAAAGTACAAATAATGACCCATACCCTTAACCTCTCACTGAGCAACTCCACTCGCTCAACGAGTCTGCATAATTCTGCAACACAAAAATTGCTAAATTTTCACCCTCAACCACTCTTTACCAATTTGATGTATTTTTCCCAACTTCTAACCCTCATAAATTGTGTTATACACTTAATTATACTCAACCAATTGTATCTAGACCATCCTAAACCCATTTTAAACAAGTAGCTACAGGATTTCAACTAAAAACTTATAAAAATCACAACTTAAAGACTCAATTTGAATTATACCATTTGTGGCACAATTTCAAGCAACTTAGGGACTCCAACAAGTCCCATATGACTTACCAAGACTCTCTAAACTAACCATTTGAGCACAGAACCTCAAACTCAAGTTTTCACTATCCCACTTCCTAAAAAACTAGTCCTAAACAAGCTAGACACTACCTAACCACCATTACATACTCATATATCAAATTTTCTTCCATTTCAAGGACTTGAACAACTCACAAAGCAACTTAACAGACTCTAAATACCTCAAACCAGTTCAAACACTTCTCTCATAGTTTCAATACCTAAGACCTCAATTTTAGACAAAAATGACCTACAACCAAGAGTGACCATTTCTTCCCAATAATTCAAGTTACATAACTCATTTCACCAACATCAAATCCACAATCAATAATACCTACAAACAAATTCAACATTTTCTAAATCATTCATCATCACATAAAGCATCAATTAACCATTTTACACATCAGTCAAGTTCCAATTCACACATATACAAATAATTTATATTTTAACTACATTCACACAACCTAGTTAGCTTCATCAACTAGAATACTTATCAAGAAATATAACTAGCTTCCCTTACCTCTAAACCAACAACCCAACTTTCTCAAATCGCTCCACCGATTTTTGTGTGTGTGTGTCTGTGTGTGTTTATGTGTGTGTGTCTGTGTGTGTTTATGTGTGTGTGTGTGTCTGTTTGTGTGTGTGTCTGTGTGTGCATTTTCAAATTCGAAACTGTATTCCGAATTAGCCAATCTAGTACTCAATTTTAATTATGGTTAGATTTTTTTTAGATATAATAATTAAGGATCATGATTGTCTATCTACTTAATGTCATATCGTTTCTTAAAACCCAGAAACTCCTCATATGTCACACCTTATCAGATATGATACTTTTTCACTTAAACCTCTTCACTCATTATGTTCCTCGAGACTATGGGCCTACTATACTAATAGGGTCACAAGACTAAAGGAATACAATTTTTCTTTGTACATGGGGGCCATCTCCAAGACCAACATCACAAAGACTTGGACATATAACAAGATAAGCCTGAGGAGCCAAGTTGTTATCATGTTTGAGTACATGTCAGGCACCTGGACTAAGATGTACTTAACCTTAGTATATTCGGCCAGGACAAAAGATCATATCGCCCTAGGCCATTAACTATGATGAAATTATGTTTAAATTAAGAAAAAGGCTAAAACATATTAGCCAAAGGTAATAAGGGTAATTAGGCCACGTAAACTAGACTCATCAAGGTAAAAACCCATAATTATAATATAAATAGCACAATACATGAGGTAAATGAAAGATATTCATTCATTGACGCACTCGACTCATTTAAGCATTGGAGTATCTTCAGTACGTACAACACCAATTCAGTTTGAGGAGGAAAAGTACTTAGACATCTCAGACTAAGAGTGTAAAATTGGAACTAGAAGTGTTTGAAATTAAAGTTTTCGCAAAATATATTTAATTTTGTGAGAACAATATTAATGTTTTTTTTATTTGAATTATATTTTAAAGTTAATCTTATAGATATATGGAAATATTAAAAAAAATTAAAATGCTATGAATGTCGCATGCATGTTTTGGGATGACACTCGCTAAATATTTGGAAATGAATGTGTTGCACAGTTCACCACTTCTATATTTTATAATAGGCTTCATTGTTTTTTTGTTCCCCACATTCATAGTGTTATTTCTGTTTAATACCCGCTTTTAAAAATGCCTTTATTTGATCCCAACATGGTATAAATTGTATCAATGAAGTCACTTCTGTTAAATTGGCATAAACGGAGTTAACTCCGTGGTGAGGTGACTATAAAATCTGATCTTTTTCTTCTCTCTCCTCTACTCTTCCTACAATGCCAACTTTTTATGAAAACCACAAGCACCAACCCTCACAACTCAAACACATGTTTCATGAGCTAAGGAACCCTACAGTATAGAACCCAATAATGCAGCATTACCAATTGATTAACACCTCATAAAATTATCCACCCAGCAGAGAAAGAAGACCATACCCCAAGAATAACACTAAAGTCAACTTCTTTTTACAGAACATGATGAACAAGACATAAAAGAAAAAAAAAGAAATGAAAATTTTCAAAGATCAACAAAACTTTTGTGTTTGAAAAGAAGGTTGGATTAAACATTTCAACACCTAACAAAAACCAATACAGCTTTTCAAAAGGGAGGATAAGCAGTGAAAGGTTAGGTGACCATTTACCCAGCCCAAAAACATGGGGAAAAGGCTGAATACTCCAATCAAACCCCAATAACATTTTAAAAATCCCAGAAAAATTCAAACTTGATAAGTTTTGAATCCTAGAAAACCACAGAGTGATCTGACCAAAGGAGATTGAAGAATACGAAGGCGAATCCGAAGAAGGCGCGGCCATAGAGACACCGTTCGCTGGGGAAGAGGATCTTGAGAGCGACATTGGAGGTTTTAATCCATTTCTCAATTTCATCATCAAGGTCCTGCCACGTCATCTTGTGAATGTCCTCGATGTTGAGCTTTTGTAACCCTAACCTTGACACCCTCTCCTCCACGAACTCCCTCTTGCAACTACTGTACACGTGCGAGCACTCCTTACCAAACCCGTCGGCCACCATTCGCTTCGCGATCTCGTGGAGGTCGTTGATCGTCTCCGCTGGCAGCGTGTCGATGACGATGTCCAAGTCCGTGACCGGTAGCGTCACCAAAATCTGCTCCTCTATTTTGTCTATATTTTCTTTTTATTGGGAATATTCATCAGGATTTAAGAAAAGATTAGCATGAAATTATGTAGACTTGAAAATTTATATATTAGTGTTAATAAAGATTATATTTTTTAGGCTTAAATGTTTATTTCGTCCTCATGTTAAGAGGTAAATTTCTATTTAGTATCCGGTTTTAAAAATAAAGACATTGGGTCCCTATGTTATGAAAAATATATGAATAAGGTCCATAAAGAAAGAACAAGTTCAACAAATCATCAAAGAAAAAGCTGAACAAGAGATAGAAAAAGTTGGACAGCAGAAGAGAGAAGAGAAAAAGTGTGGCCACATCAGCATGAACTTAAGGTCGTTGCTGTCAACTTAACGGACATGACCTTATTCATACATTTTTCATAACATAGGGACCCAATGTCTTCATTTTTAAAATCGGGTACTAAACAGAAATTCACCTCTTAACATGAGGGCGAAGTAAACATTTAAGCCTATTTTTTATTTTAAAGGCAAAAAGAAGGTTATGTGATTTTAGTCTTTATTTTAATTTATTAAATGAGATTTTAATACCATTAATAAAATATTAGCATGAAATTATGTAAACTTGAAATTTTATACAATAGTGTTAATAAAGATTATATTTTTTACTTTAACGGCAAAAGGAAGGTTATGTGATTTTAGTCTTTATTTTAATTTATTAAATGAGATTTAAATACTAGACTAATGCAAAAGAGGAATAAAAATCCTATCATTATGAAAACCATTAATATAGAGGAGAGAGAAAAAGTTGGACATTACACAAAGGGCATAGAAGACAGTAGAGAAATATCAGATTTCATAGGCGTTAACTTCGTTTATGCCAATTGAACAGAAGGGACTTGATTGATACAATTTATACCACTTTAGGACAAAATAGAGGCCTTTTTAAAAGCAGGTACTAAACAGAAATAACAATATGGAGGTGGGGACCAGAAAAGCAATTAAACTCCTATAATAAAATGTCTTTCTTTATCTATTTGTATTTGTATATTTTTTTAGTTCTTATTATAATTTAAGATTTATATTATTAATAATAATAGAAATTATAATAATAAAATAATTTCTTTTAATAATTTCAATTTAAATATTTTTAGTCATAAATTATTATAATAAAATATAAATTAATTAATATATGTAATAATTTTTATTAAATAAATAATTATAAATATCATTTATTAATTTATAATGTCGACATTAATTTATAATTTTAACAAGAAATTCCTAATTTAAAAATATTTTCCCATAGCTAATTTTATCATTTTAATTAACATATTAGTCGCTATAGAATATTTGGTCTACGAAACTAGATTTTAGGTTCAGGAATCGAATACGCGTAAGGAAGATATTAGCACCTTACCGCGCCAGACCCAAAAGCAGTACCTTTAATTAAATATATAAAGTTATTGTGGTTTTTCAAAATGTTTAATTTTCCCTAAAAAAAATAATATAAAGAAACTAACAAGAAACCAAAAAATATTTTTTTGTTTTATGAACCCGACAAGGATTGACCTTACTCCTACGTATATCCATTTGTGATGGACAATCAGGAATCACGTAGTTCTTTATCTAGAAAAAGGTTTGTAAGTTTGTTTAAAAATTATTATGGATTGTTTGAGATTTTTGAAAAGTAATCCCGACAAGGATTTGGTAAGATTGACATTTTTTTTTGTTTGAAAGATCTTGTATTTTTTTATTTCAAGAATGGCGGGTACTTATAACATTTATTGTATGACTTATTATTCTTTTCTATAACAAAATACGTGAAAAGAAATATTTTTTTATTTTTTTGAAATTGTTTATTTATTATTTATTTTTTAAATAAAATTTTTAAAAAATAAATATCACATGATGCGGGAGATATAACCAACACCAAAAGAAACGAGAGAAGATATTCTTTTTTTTATGAAAAAAAACATTATTGGTGTGTAGTAAAAAAAAATGACCTTCAAAAAAAACTTCAAAAGTACAATTCGAAAGGAAAAAAAATGGGTGTAGAGATGACATACCTTTTCAGCTTTTAGTACTCCCCTAGTTCCTCCTTGGTAGTTTTTGTTGGAAGGGTCCCTCTAGTATGAGAACTTACTTTTCTCTATACTCTCTCGTACTCTTTTTATCTCTATTATTTCATAGTATATCTCTCTCTTTATCTCCCCCTCTTTTCTTTAGGACAGGGTGTGTATTTATACACACACATTGTAATATTATGGTAGTCTTGCCTTAATTGTGAATTAATTGACAATAAACAAAATAGGGAAAGAAATGTTCTTGGTTGCTAGAAAACAAATTAAATAATATTTAAGACATTGATTATCATTATTGTCAGAAAATTTGTCCATTTTTAAAAATCATATTTTTCCCTTTTGAAAGAAATTGATGCAACAAATTATATTAATATATTATTTTTAATTATTGCTTATAATTATTGGCATAATATTGATTCAAATTATTACCATATTAAACTAATATTTTAAAAATATTGTGTCGTGTATTAAAGTTATTATTTTATCCTTTTTACCCATCATTAATTATTATCCTTTTATTCTTGTTTTTTACCTTTACTTTTAATTTTTTTATTTTTATTAACTTACCCGAACGAAATTTGGTGTTGACAGCTGCCCCTCTTTATTTAGATTTTGCTAGATAAGATGAGCCTTAGGGCTTTTATGTTATCTTCTTCTACCAGGTGTATGCATTTGTTTTCACAAATTCTCTTGTTTAAAATTAACAATGACTTTTGTTTAATAAACTCAAACCATTTATTACATTTACTAGCATATCTATTGTCTTTATATCTATTTTAGTGGAATAATGAATCAATTATTTTTATTTGAACACTACATATTAAAAGCACCAAATGACATAAATAGATAAAGTCTATTAAATGATTTCTAGAGTCATATGAACCATAAAACATAACTACTCAAACATAAAACCCTACAAACTAAGAAAAACACAAACATATGACAAAACAAAATAACAAAATTTCAGCGGAGACAAAGATTGGACATTCTACAAAGGACCACACGTGCATATGTTACACATATATATCTTGAACATAAGGTTCAAATTTGGGTTATGAGTTATGTGATGGATAAGTTTATTAGATATGGTTGTTACACATATATGTCCTTAACATAAGGTTCAAATTTGGGTTGTGAGTTGTGTGATGGATAATTTTATTAGATATGGTTGTAGTTGAAGCAAAAATTAGACCAATTTAGAGTATATAAGTGGATGCAAACCTCACTTACAAACCGATTTTGTGGGATTGAGTCAGGTTTAAAGTCTACTTTTTAACTTAGTATCAGAGTCATGGTTTGAGCTTATTCTAGCGAGATTTATCGTTTGTTAGACATATTGTTTCATCTGCTATCAATCACCCATTAATGTCTAGTTTTACGCACAAAATATATATATCTCGACTAGAAATAAGGTCAATTTAGAGTGTATAGTGAGTGCAAACCTCACCTTACAAACTAGTTTTATAAGATTGAGTTAGGCTTAAAATCCACTTATTTAGAAATAATATACCACCATGAAAACTCAAGTAGCAATGAACTTCACATTAGTGCTTCACATCCAAATACACTAAAGACATTGAATATGAAAGTAGTTGAGCTATGGAAGTCAGACATAATCAAATATTCTTTCAAATAGCTTATCATTTATGACTCTTGATTTTGGCAATTCACAATATTATTTTTTTATGGTGTAATATTACAATAATTAGTGTAATTATTCATCAACATCCTATTTAGGAAAGTATTTGTTTATATTACCATAATTATAGGATCTTGAATATACATTACTACTTGTATTTAAAACATACATGATCAATGCAATTATCACATTCAATACCATTTTCTATCTTGGTATTATCAAGCAAACAACTCTTGATCCATAACCACAACCATCATGTCATCCACTTCCAATCAGAAAAATGACCTACCTTCTACAATCTCTATCAAGTTGGACAGAGACACTTATCTACTATGGAAATCTCTAGTCTTACTAGTGATTAGAGGATGTAAACTTGATGGCTATATACTAGGGACAATAGAATGTCCAGACCAATTCATTGCTATAGAGAACACGACAATAAAAGTCAATCCTAGCTATGAGGATTGACAAGCCCAAGATCAAGCCATTCTAGGACGACTATTGAATTATATGTCAATTGACATTGCAACTCAATTGCTTCATTGTGAAACATCAAAATAACTTTGGGATGAAACTCAAAGCCTTGCTGGTGCACACATCAAATCCATAATCATCTATCTAAAATCTTAATTTCACAACACACGTAAATGAGACATGAAGATGGGTAATATCTTGGCAAGATGAAAAATCTTGTTGACAAGTTAAAGTTGGTAGGTTCACCAATCTCTAACCCTGATTTAGTGATTCAGGCACTAAATGATTCGGATTCTAATTACAGTCCAGTGGTTGTCAAGCTATCTGACCATACTAAGATTAGTTGGGTCGAATTGCAAACTCAGATTTGGATCCCAAGGTAATTGGAGAGACTCTAATTTCAAAGGCACGAGAGGTGGCCGAGGAAGAGGTAGGATGTCAAAACCAATATGCCAAGTATGTAGAAGGATTGGCCACACTGCTATACAATGTTATTACCGATTTTATAAGTCATATATAGGGAAAACTTAATCTATTGAAAGTGAAAAACAAGAAAGACACAAAGCATTCATAGTTTCACCTTATCAAGGTCAAGATTATGAGTGATATTTTGAAAGTGGAGCCGACAACCATGTGACTCACCAAAGTGAAAAAATTCAGGAGCTTGGTGAAAATAATGGTATGAATTATTTACTTGCTGGTAATGGTGAAAGACTAAAAGTTATGGCCTCAGGATCAACCAAATTGAATAATCTTCATCTGCATGATGTTCTTTATGTTCCAAAAATTTGCTGAGTATTTCAAAATTGACTACTGACAACAATATCTTGTTGAGTTTGATGAAAATTGTTGCTTTGTGAAGGACAAACTGATAGAGAAGGCTTTTCTAAAAGGGAAACTTAAAAATGGTTTGTATAAACTATGTGACAACAAAGACTCTTATGTCTACATGTCTCTTAAAGAAAATTGGCATAGAAAACTTGGACATCCCAACAATAAAGTTCTGGGAAAGGTCTTGAAGGAATGCAATGTGAAAACATCATTTAGTGACTCATTCACATTCTGTGAAGCTTGTCAATTTGAAAAGTTGCATATGTTGCCTTTCGAAAGCTCTTCATCACATGCTAATGAAATTTTAGATTTAATTCATACTGATGTTTGGGGTCCTACCCCAATTTTGTCTCCACCTAGGTTTAAATATTATGTTCATTTTATTGATGATTTTAGTAGATTCACATGGATTGTCCCTTTAAAGCAAAAATTAGAAACTATATGTGCCTTCACTTTTTTCAAAGTTATGGTTGATCAGTTTAACAGAAAAATTAACATCATTCAATGTGATTGAGGTGGTGAATTTAAACCCGTCCAAAGGATTGCCTCAAAATCAGGAATTTTTTTAGAATGTCTTGTCCCTACACCTCTCAACAAATTGGCAGGGCTGAGAGAAAACACATACATGTTGCTGAACTTGGCCTAACCTTGTTAGCACAAGCCAAAATGTCATTACACTACTGGTGGGAAGCCTTCTCAACTATTGTTCATCTAATCAATAGACTACTGTCATCAATAAATCCAAACAAAAGTCCATACACCCTGATTTACAAGAAAGAACCTAACTATGGAGACTTGAAACCTTTTGGTTGTGCCTATTATCCTTGTCTTAAACCATACAATCAAAATAAACTACAGTTTCATATAACTAGGTGTGTGTTTCTTGGTTATGGTAACTCACACAAAGGATACAAATGCATTAACTCTCATGGGAGAATTTTCATCTCAAGACATGTGATCAATAAGAATCACTTCCCCTTTCATGAAGGTTTCATTGATACAAGAAATTCTTTAAGAGAATTAACTAAACCTGTGTAGATTTTGCTTCCAAATTACTCTGCAGGTATCATTGTCAACAATGCTCTTGAACCAAACAACAATACTACAAGTCATTTGGAAGAACTAACAACAGGTAGTGCCATGATCAAGCACAAAATCATAATACAGAGCTTTGGCTGATCTTGCTATTGAAGTAGCTTGGATTAGATATCTGCTAGCAAAACTAAAACTACAAATGCTCAGAAAATCAATTATGTGTGATAACCTAAGTGTCAAGTCAATTGCTTCTAATCTAGTCATGCATGCACGGTCTAAACACATTGAGATAGATGTGCACTACATAAGTGATCAAGTCCTACAAAAGGAAGTAATTGTGGCTTATGTTCCAACTACTAATCAAATTGCAGACTGTTTGACTAAATCTCTCACTGATACCAGATTCACCGTACTAAGACACAAACTTGGTATGACCATGTCAAGAAAAGTTAAATAGAATCAAATATTTTGTCAAATATCTTATCATTTATGACTCTTGATTTTGGCTGTTCACAATATTAATTTTCTTTTATGATAATAATTACTGTAATTATTCATTAACATCCTATTTAGAAAATTATTTGTCTGTATTACTATAAATATAGAATCTTAATTACATGTATTTAAACAATACATTATTAATGTAAATTATCACATTTAATACAATGTTTTATCTATGGAAACAAGTATGTGAGAGCATATTGTTGTGAAGAAAAACAACATCAATGGAGTTGAATGTTGAAAGTCGTTGGCCTTTGAACCTTCATAACCATGCGAATAACATAAGCTTTGATCTCTATGAAAACAGAGGGACAACAAGTAACTGAAAATAAATATGCCAAATACTTTTCTATTTTTAAAATGTTGAATATAGATTTTTCATCTTCTACGCGTAAATATTTAGTTCATTAAAGACGTGTATAATAAATGTGATAGCTTCATATGGAAACTGTGGCGAAACTTCACGACCGGGAATTAATTTAGAATGTTTTCCTTGTCTTTAAAACTGAATATATATGAGAAATGGCCAGATCAACAAACATAGCTGCTGAGCCTGCACACAAAGTCAACATACGATATCTTTAATGTTCTTTAGAAAGAAGTAACTATATATATATATATATATATATATATATATATATATATATATATATA